>OX359284.1:5105000-5320000 GCA_947179155.2 Hedera helix | reverse complement strand
TATTTATAATTAAATAATAACTAAAGCTAGTTAATTAATTACTATTTAACTAATAAAAATAGTAATTAAAGAAAGTGTTAATTAAATATAAATTATTTAATATTCACCAATTAAATAATTATATTAAATTGTTTAAAGATACCTTAAGTGTTTAATACCTAAGATGAATACTCCTACATTATTAAATCATTAACCTAAGTGTGATTACACGTCTATAAGGTTAATGTTAGCATGTCAAATAATGTGAATTATGTGTTAAACTTATTTGTTAGATAAGTTCGTAGTAAGCGTACAAACGTTAGGTCCTTCAATTTGTTAGCCGTACTAATTGTTAGACCGACTTGATTAATGTTAGGTCCTTCAAAGCCATTTAATTAAAACTAGTTTGTTGTAGCTAAGCAGACAGACAAGTTCCTTATCTCTAAACTCTTTTCATTGAGCAAGTTATTTATTTAAACTTGAACTGTAATTTCAAGTATGCTTTGAGTGGTTTAATTACTTTACAATTATTCCACATCGATGTTGTTGTTATTCGTACTTGGTGCACTTGATCTTGTACAGTCTTTGACTTGTACCTTATTTAACGTTCTATTGTTTAAAGAACTGTTCAAAGTAGGTCTAAGTCATTGTTCGGCTAGACATTTATGTTAAAGATTTTAAAAGCTATCTAAATCATTGAAGATGCAGATTCTTGGACTATTATGAACACCTCCCTATTATAGGGGAGTACCCTGTATCTAATATCAGGTACAAAACATGGAAATTAAATGTTATGCATACACATATTGTACGAGAGGCTGATCCCCTCAAGTACATATTTCTGGTAATAACCATTGGGTCAACCAGCTATTGACTCCAGTGGAAGTTTATAGTTCATAGTCTACTTGACTATCTTGATTCTGAAAGCAAATCATTATTATGCTTATGTTATTCATATTGTTGAATTGTTTAAGCTATTCCCTTTCATTCATGATATATATTTTCTCTTGTTGTTATTTAAACTTGTTGAGCAAACTAGTTGCTCACCCTTGTTATATCATGAACCTTATTGCAGTGAAACCCGAGACTTCTGGAAAGAACAAGGGTAAGGGAAAGATGAAGTGATAGATTTCAAGAGACAGTCTTTAGTGTATTCGTCTAACTAAAATTACTTGTTTCGTGATGTAAACCCTAAGTACTTTGTTAAGGGTATTTATGTACTTTTGTGTAAGGTTACCGTATATTGGGACTAGTAACACCTTTTGAATGAACAACATATGTTTATTATTCTGCATTTAGTTATTGTATGTTGTTTAGAGGTGGATGTTTGTATTGGATCGTGATGACCGGATCCGGGTATTTAAAACCCGAATTTGGGGGTGTCACAGGTTGGTATCAGAGTTGTAGGTTAGAAACGTTAGAATTGCGAAACCTAAGTTATAACCTTAGTAGTAAACTCGTATTGAGTGTTAGGAGATAAATCAGGGAGATTTATCATATGTGGTTTTGATGAATTGGGGAATTTATCAAGTTGAGTCGTACCCAATGAAATATAATTTTATTTTTTCAATGAATATATTTTATTGCTGTATTGATGTTAGTTTTTTTGTTATATTGTAGGATGGCTATAGGCGAGACGAGCGGAGCTTAAAAGGACGTGGTATTCATTATCATACCAGTGGATACGCAGCAGTTGGTAGGATATGCACCCGCTGCAGCTATATCACCAGTAGGAGAGTCCTACCCGAAGGAGGACGATAATAGGGATATCGCAGAGCCTGTCAGAGGCGGTGTTATGAGGTTCGGCAGTCAGGACCAAGTGGTTGAGTCTGAGGATGACCCCGCTTTGGGCGAGGAGTCTGGGGAGGACCTGCCAGAGATGGAAGTTGAGGGAGCTGCTGAGGAGGTACCCGCGGAGGGATCTCCTGTCTACCATCATTTTCAGACTGATTTACTCATGGAGTACGCTAGTCGTATTGAGGATCTAAAGCAGATTGTTGAGGAGCGGGAGGCCCGTATTGCTCATCTGGAGGAGCAGAATGTTGTCCATCAGTAGATGGAAAATGTGTATAGGGATGAGGCATACTAGAAAGAGATGGATGTAGCCGATCTGCAGGCTAAGGTTTAGCAGTTGGAGCCGGCTGCACCACATATGGGTCCTATGTGCAACAGCTTATGATCCAGAATAGTTAGCTGAGGCGGACGGTGGAGAGATTAGACGCTAAGGAGATGGCGAGTCAGACAGTTCTCCAGACCATCAGAGCTGAGCTTGATAGGGAGAGAGTATACAGGATGTAGATGCAGGAGGTATGGCTCAGGTCTACTAGGAGAGTTGGATCCGCTATGATCGACACCTTGGCGTATGCCCTTGGCACTTCGTTTGATCGACTGAGGCATCGGGTTATGAGGCACCTTAGGGAGGTGGGTAACAGCCGACGCTGGATTCGTCGCCGTACAGCGGAGGAGTTGGCCCAACAGGTTCTATGTAGGGCTGTTCGCCGCTGCAGGCGGTGATTTGTTGTTGTTATCTTATTTGTATTTATTAGTAGTGAGTCCCACCTTTTGTTTCTATTAGAGACGGTTCAACTGTTGTAAGTCCTTATGTTTTGATATATGCATAGGATGTCAGTTAGACACTAACTTTTGTTATGTTAGGGGGTAGATGGTAGTGAATCCTCACTTTTGTTCATTGGAGGATAGTGTTTGTTAGGCAACTTGTGCCTTGAGCGTTTATAGAAGTATGCCACTTGTTAAGTCTGTATGAAAACATTGGTATATGAATATAAATGTAGTTATTTCTTTGTTTAAATCAAATGTGATTGATATATAATTTTAAATTTAACTATTAATTTGGCTAAACTAATGCGTAGAATTATAAGTATAAGTCTAAGATTTGCTCTTTAGCAGATCATGCCAAGAGGTAGACAACGTAATCAACGTATCGCAGAGTCAGAGAGTGAATCAATTAATTGCTCAAATTAATTAATTGCTCAAATCTGCCAAGAACTAATTTGAAGTTGGGAATGAGTAGCACACTAATATTTTCCTTAAAAAGAAACTATGACTGGATTGAGTATCAATCTTTTTATATTAATAGTTGGACTCTCAGTTTTATTATGGTACTGATAATCCACAACAATTTTGGATTTTTCAATATATAAATATTGGATACATTACTCAACTATTATATTAGTTGCATTGTGCCTTCAAGCACGGGTTATTCCTAGTAAATAAATAAATTCGGCCACCTCGACCTCGGTCAAGGCCACCTCGACCTCAACCTCGGCCACGGCCGCCTCGACCTCGGCCTCAGCAGCCTCGATCACGACCACGTTGACTTTTGCCACCTTGACCACGACCACCTCGACCTCGACCGTGGCCACCTCGACCAAAAAAATATTTTAATTATAAAAAAAGCCCCGAAGGTCTTCCTCTCTACCTCAAGCTCAATAAGGCATGTACTTTCTTTCTCCTTCCACTTGGATTAAATAAAAGTGATTTCTTTCTCTTTCCCCATAAATATAACAAAAGTATTTTCTTTCGTTCTTTCTATAAGCTATAAAGTATTGATGAGTTGGACAAATATAATAAACTAATCATAACTGCATTTTCTCTTACCTCCTGATTTTATGCAAAGCACAGTGTAGTGATATTAAAAATCTTTCTTTCACGTGGCTTGAAAAATACTTTGAATTTCTATGTTGTTTGCCACATAGGCTGTAAAAGGAAAATAAATACTAGGAGAATAATGAACCATTGCATCAAATATTTTGAATCAAATTAATCATAGCCATTTATTTAAAATTCTCCTTGCCTCTAAATATTGATATACCTCATTCATTCCAAACTAACGAATCTAGTAAAAAGCCAAATATTGTCCACAATTATCTTCCAATCTTAAATTCTAAAAGCTAGATTCCAAGTGGGGTAGAAAGTGATAAAAAGAGCAAGAAAAATATAAACTATTATAAATTCATACATTGCTCTTTTACACATCTTAGCACACACACTTCTTTATATAAATATTTTGCTAACATATCACTTTCTTATTTGTGTTTAATTTTATTATTGTTATATTTATACATATTAAACACATCAAGCACACAGTACTAACATTCAGAGTTATTTACATTATTGTGCTTTATTTAAGTTATTCATCATTAATTATATCTATTAACACTTGAATTAATAGCTTATATAAATTAATTAGAAGTTTATACATAGTCCTTCTAAAAAAGTGAAAAACAAGTGATATGGCCTTCAGTAACTTTCCTTTGATAAGATCGGTATCACTTGAAAGCCGTAAACTGTAGCCCTTTCTAGTTAAGTGATACAAGAAAATATTTTCTCAAGATTGGATAATTTTATCCTTATAATTCTTGTTGGAAAATAATTTTCCTTTGTGTATAAAAAGAAGATTCGTATACAGTCCTCTCTTTGAGAGTGATGAGCAAAAAATATAAAACACTTAATCTATAAAGCATTGAAGATTAACCTTCATTAAAAGAGTTAATCTCACCTTACAAAAGCGTTCTATATAAACCAAATCGATCCATATACATAACTATAACATTATTTATGATCATTAGTTTAACTGTCACTTTGCAGGAATTAATCTTGAACTGATAGTATCTTTCATCTTATACTTTTTAGCATATCCGAACTCAAATTGATTATCAATCTTCTTAATGAAAGAAGCATTTTATTAAAGATAACAAATCATTGTAAACAAAAAGGTAGAGCTAAGTGTTCTTCTAGTTTGTGAGGAATTTAGTGATTCTTGTTCCGAGACCAAGATCTTAGAAAAGCCATAGGTTTGGGGTTTCTAAGTGAGTAAGGAAGAGAAAATATATCAAGTTCCAAGACCAGCTGAAGAAAGAATACAAGAAGCTCTGAAAAAGAAAAGCTGTATTCTTAAATAAGACTAGGGGATAGTTGTTCTAAGACATAATCAGATTTGTAAAGGTTTCTCCACCTAAGTGAGAGAGTTTACTATTTTTGTAGTGAAAAAATCCCAAATCCTGGATAGGAGTTTGGGGACTGGATTAACTATATATATCAAGGAGATATATATAGTGAGCCAGGATATATCGCTATGTTCTTTGTTTGGTATCTCTACATCCCTATCTTTTTACTTTAATTCACCAAAATATTGAAATAAATATTTTAACAAATTCATATAGAAAAAAAGTTAAGATTTTAAAAAGTCCAAGATTTTTACAAAAGCAAGTTAATCTATTCAACCCCCCCCCCCCCCCCTTCTAGATTAATTATTACATAATCAAACTTAAAAATTGGTATCAGAGCGATGCTTTTTAATGTGTTTTTTTTTTTTTTGCTAAATGATTAAAATTTAATAAATAAGAAAAAAGAACAACGTACAAAGGAATCTCAAAGTAAGATATAGCATAAGCATCCATGGCATTCCAAGGATGCAAATACTATACATCATACAAATCCAGATACCTGAAACATTGTCTAGTCCTAGCCTTTTGGAATTTTAAATAAGAATTAAGCCTACATTTTATGATGTCCAAACAGTCTTTTGTAAGAGTTCTGATCGGGCACTTTGTACCCTCATGGGCGCGAATATTTCTTTCCCTCCATATCGAGTACACAATGGTAGAGAACCCCAGTCTTAGAACATCAATTCGTAGGTTGGAAATTGGCCAGGGGGTGATGTATTGAGTGACAGTTGACCAAGCTCTACAAGAACCACGCCAGTCTCATATCCTCAACACACTAATCAGAAGTTGATATGTATAATGACAGTTAAAGAATATATGAGAAAATGATTCATTTTTTATGTTGCAGAATTCACAAACAGGATTGAGATCCCAAATCTCAACAACTTGTCCTTAGTATGAAGCCTATTATGGTGAGCAAACCATAAAATGAAAGAAGCTCTCGGGGTAACAATTTTATGCCATACCAAATTTTCCCATTGCACCAATTGACCTCTAAGGCAGATAGAGTTCCAGATTATGGAGAGACTCACCTCGTCTGCTGATGCATTATCCCAAAGAATTTTATCAGGCCTGTTTGAGTTGCACTGTCTAGAATAGTCAAAAGAATTCCTAAAATCCACAAGAACATAGCGATTTGCAAATGGAAGACACCAAGTAGAGTTATGTATAATGCTGAAAACTTTGGCAGTAGGGCCTAACCCAGAATAAAGGATAATGGAAGCCTGAACATAATCAGCTAGAGGAGGCCCCATCCATGGATTAAACCACAGATTGGTATCATTTACATTGCCAATTTGGTAAGAAATATGATTAAGAGTATAGCTCCTAACCTTCAGAATTTACGTCAACTCCAGGAACAGTCATTAGGAACTTCCATACACTACAAGAACTTATATTTCAAGTTGTAAGTTTTAATCCATAAGGACCAAGCAGATGTTTGCTTCGGATTAACAATCTGCAGCAATTTATGCAAGATGAGGGCTTTGTTCCATTCGACAAGACATTTAATGTTCAGACCCCCCCTCATTGGTAGGTTTAGAGATTTTGTCCCAGGACACCTTTGCTCCATACTTATCATGAGTGTTTCCTTTCCACAAAAATTTACTCAAATATGATTTGATTTCCTTGGTCACAGCAGCAGTAAAAAGGAAGTGAGTAGCCCAAAAGGCCTGAATAGAAAACATGACAGACTTAATCAATTGGGTCCTACTTGCGTAAGAGACAAACTTGGCGGTCCAAGACTGAACTCTATTTCTGATCTTCTACAGGATAGGCTAACAATCAGCAATACTAAGCTTGGATGAAATGAGAGGCAACACAAGAAACTTTGCTGGAAGAAAGCCTAACTGGAATCCCAAGAGTCTGAGGATATTGGAAGATTGGATGTCAGCAATGTTAGATAAAAAGCATAAACTTTTGGTATCATTAGCCACAAGACTAGAAACAAAAGAAAATATGTCAAGGCAATTCTTTAGTATCCTAACCGAGGTCACATTTCCATGACAAAACAGAATAAGGTCATTGGCAAAACAAAGATGAGTAATGTGACAACCCGAAATCCCGACCTTAATTAATTATCCGATTAACTCTGGATATCATAATTATTAGCTTTAAAATCATACTAACAGGGATCTCGTGCATTAAATATAACCTTTAACCTTTAAAACCTTTCTTGTGACCATAAATTCGGTCCATATATTTTTTTTTTTTAAAACTTATTTAACTTACATTCGTTAAACCTGTCTCAGGATCGCATCGTTCACTTACTCTTCATTAGAACTTAGGTCAAACCATTACAATTTGTGACCTAGTCTATTACAATTCATAATCATATATTTTACTATGATTTAACATGTCCTGTAATAAAATTTTGCTATGAACTATTTATACATGGCCCTATTTACGTGTACCTGTTCTGTACCTGCTCTTATGCACGTATACCTGCTTTCATACCTCTATATCATACATACCATGTCCCATACATCTATCTCATATATATATACGAGTCCTATTACATGTAGACTCAACTGACATCATTATTACAATCATACAGCCTCAGTACATCCTTTACTTTAAATAGTACATACATACATACATACATTTATCACTTATGGATTTACAAACCATAGATCTTTTGATACCATCTAGATTTATCATTTAAAATCAACTATTACATAACTTGCATTTATACAAATTTACATGTATCAAATTTCCTTGCGCTTGTCCATGCAATCACGTTTCTTTACCTTAGCTTAACCGGATCGTCCGGCCTTCTCATGTTTTACCTGAAAAGTTAGTTTATAGCAAGAATGAGCATAAAGCTCAGCAAGTAATTCAGCTAACACCTTTCATGCTCACAATCTATATATGCATCATGCTCCTTTTCCTTAACATACAATGCTTAATGTCACGTACTTCATTTAGCACTTAAACCACATAATTGCACATAAGGCACGTTAAATTCATATACCATCACGTATCTCACATAGAATATCTAATACGCTTAAATCTGAAAAACTTGCATGTACGCCTTTATTTTACTTAACCTGTACTTCCTCAATCATCCTTCGTTATTCGTCTTATCGGCTTGCTCATTTCGAACTCTGTCTGTCAACATATAGCTTATATGTCATTATAAGATCATAAACTTGTATAACTTATCAAACTAATGCCATAAATACATGATCATCCTTCTTTAACCATTTCACATTTGATGTATTACACCTTATGTAGGTTTATAATACACCCTAACTTGCTTCCGACCTTTTTCATAACTTATAACATGTTTTGGCTTATCTTTAGGTATGTTATATTATGCCATTTATCATTTCATTATAACTTAACACCCTTTAATTTAACCATTATTAACACTTTTAGGCTTTATATAACTCATTTCTATCATTCCATATCAAAATATAGCTTTTTGAAAGCTTAAAAAATTTCAAATGAACAGTAACTTCACCCCGGCGTCGCCAAAGCTCGCTGGCCGCGCAATCCTCTCGGTCGATGAATAGTACATTGCGACCCCAGTGCAATGTTTAGTACAAAACATAGCGCCGGGGCGCAGTGTTCAGATTCTGGAATCTGATTTTTGCACTACCTTTGCCGATTTTTAATTCCTTCATCTTAATTCCAATTGAGCTGAAATTTGGACCATATCTAGACCTCACTACCTAGTATTTTACAAAAATACTAACTAACCCATTTGGCTTCTTAAAAGTAGAGATACACTAGCCCTTAGGAGGGCTGTTCAACTTGTTTCCAGGATTAGAAAATTTTTCAGAATTTTCAAAAACTCAACTTTTGCAACTTGGTTATTTTTGGTCATTTGCTTCCAAATTTTGTTTCAACACTTGACATAGCTCAAATAACCTATATGTGACATGTCCAAACTTTCAAAACCTTAAAACTTCGCACGAGGTGACTTTTGTCCGTAAAAATTCATTTCGAATCGAAACGATCGATTTCAATCGTTCGAATCGCCTTTTCGTTCAAATTTGATTCCGTTGATTACCAAATCAACCTAGACACATGTATTAACATGAAAACAAGTCATGTGACTTCATTTTACCTTTACATTCTCAAAATTGCCAAAAATCACCTATAACTTGGATTTTTATCAACTTTTAAATTTCAAACATCACCTCTACTTGACTCTTTAAACTCAATACACCACATAGGTAAACACATATTCTTTTAACCACTTTGTAAGTCTCTATAACTTTCATATGCATATTCTAATGCACTTTACAGATTACGATTTGGCTTAATGGCAAATTATAGCCTAATATTAAAACTTCCTTTGACAAACAAAATTCTCAATCTTCAAAGCATCCTTGTATGCGATCTAGCAAGTTAATATACATGAATTCAACATGTTTAATACCTCAAACTAGGTTTTTATCAAAACCAACCATATTAAACACATTTGCTTCTTTAAATCATGGTTTCAAGCTTAAACAAGCACATGATTCTTCATAAATCATTATCTCTATCTCTCTAAACATCATCAAACTATCTATCAAACACATAATCCTCATATACACATGTACAACCTTATATATTAAGCTTTAATCATGAACTTCCAATTTTAGCCACCTTTTCTTACATAAATCATATCCTTAGCCACAAATACATGCTTTTAACATACACAACTTACAGTTTCAAAGTTGTAAAACTTTTATACCTTCTTGAATGTCCAACTTCTTTGCATAGATAGCTTTGTCATTATGAGAGCTTTATGTTTTCTTCTTGCTCCAAGACCAACCAAGCTTTCTAGCTCATGATTTCAAGCTCTTTTTCTCTCTTCCATGGCTTTCACTCCCATTTTCTCTCTTAGGGCATTTCATTCTCAACACTTACATGAAAATGAGGAATATTTGCTAGCTTTGGATAATTATTAAGGCCTTAACTAAGCTAGTTAGGTGACATAACCATAGTTAACTCATCCAAGGGCGTTTTGGTCATTTCACATAACAAGTGAAGGGCATTCTTGTCATTTCACCACTTGGGACATATAAGTCATTATCCAAATTTTCAAGGGTATTTTGGTCATTTTACCCTTTAGGACACAATGGTAATAATTTAATTTGTTGAGGGGCATTTTGGTAAATTGCCAAATTAGCTAAATTTTCATTTCTTGCAACTTTCCCCCCACATAACTAAACTTTCATACATTTTCCCCCTTAATTCGTTTCATAATTGTTTAAATTGGTTCTTCTTTCAATCGATCGATTAGATTATCCGTTTTCCACTGTGTTACATTCACATAATCTCATTTTATGACTTAAATAGCCATTTAATCGTAATTTAATTACATAACTTTCCTTTTAACCACAAAATACATATCTCGTTCTTTACGAACTTTCTTGGTTCCACATTTCACAATTTCACTCTTGACCTCTCTAATAGTCGTAAAACTCATCTTTTCCAATAACCGCTTCCTCGAGAAGCGCACCTCGACCAATTTATCGAATTCCATCAATATTTATCCTTTAATCTCATAATATCCTTTTATGACCCTTAGGTCCTTTCGTTAATTTACATAACACACATTATGCTAATTCTCAACATTCTTGCATACAACGCTCTTTCTTCACACTCTCGGGATATTACATTCTGCATTTACGAGTAGTATAATTACTCGCCTCATTCCCATCAATAATAATCATTTTCTTCAATAATTCCACATATACGCATATCATGCGCTTAACCTTCTATAAACCCATAATAACCGATTTGATCATACGGTTCCTTCTTCACTGCACATACATAGATATCTCAACTTCTCATTCTCATCTCCTCGCCTCTCTATAGGCCCATTCATTAAACTCGTTGTTAACATTCATAACTAAACATCAATTCACATGCTCATTTCTTATTCCAATATTTTCTTAAACGTTAAATCCTCCTATCTTTAATAGGTCAAATACAAACATACACATATATATACATTTTCATATATTCAAGTCATCACTTGCTAACACAACAGTGTTCTACACTGATTCCCTTCACATTGCCTTAATGTAGGCATTACCATAAATCGTTTATCTTAAGCATTCATATTACCATTATATCCTCCAAATTCATTTACATCATAATCCTTCGTAAATCGAATCTCTTATACATTTTAAATATCTCACTGATCCATAACATTTATAAACCCTTATTATACCCAGAGTCCCTATTAGACATCAACTTACTCACATAGATTATTTCTATCACATTGATCATATAATACTTCATATTCAATTATTCCTTAATACATTATACCATTTAAGCCACTTTTATTTCATAACCTTTATTTAATTCATCCAAAATCCTCATTTGAAATTCCGTAAATTTTTGGGGTGTCACAAGTAAGCCCCAGCTCTTTGGTTTTCCAGTGATATTTAAAAGAAGGAAGCTTTGTTTCCTTAGCAAGAATAAGGGAAAGAACTTCCATGGCTACGACAAATAGATACGGAGATAGAGGATCTCCCTGTCTCAAACCTTTAGCCCCTTTGAAGTAGCCACTTAAGGATCCATTAATTTTAACAGAAAATCTTGTGGTTATAATACAAGCTCTAATCTAGAAAATAAATTTAGGTGAAAAGTTGAAGAGAGAAAGGGCTTCAAGAACAAAATCCCAGGAAACCGAGTCAAAAGCTTTCTTGATGTTAACCTTTAAAGCACATTGGGCAAGACCAGTAGCTCTATGATAGTTTCCAAACAATTTTTGAGCAATAAGGATGTTATCATTAATTTTTCTCCCTTTAATAAAAGAAGACTGCCAAGGAGAAATAAGATCAGGGAGAACAGTCTTCAATCTGTTTGCAATAAGCTTTGAAATACACTTGTATGTTGTGTTGCAACAGGAAATGGGTTTGTTAATTGATTATAGATACAACCAAAAATTAGATCCTTCCAATGGCCTATTCAAATGCTATTGGTTGTGGAGAAGGACTTTCTATGTCCAGACCACCACTATTTGATGGAACCAACTTTGCCACTTAGAAAAATCGATTCATAATCTATGCTAGATCACAAGGTGTCAAAGTATGAAGGGCAATTGAAAAAGGAGTCACCGTTCCTACAAAAATAGTTGACGAAAAGATAGTCGAGAAAGAAGTACATGAGTTCACAACCATTGAAGAAGGACTCATGAACATTGTTGCTAAAGCAGAAATTGTTCTTACTAGTGCTCTTGCAGAAAAAGAATACAAGCAAGTCAACAACTGTAAGAATACTAAGGAAATATAGGAAAAGCTTATTATTACATATGAAGGTACCAGCCATATTAAAGAAACCAGGAAAGATACTCTCATCCAAGATTATGAAAACTTCAAACTTTTTGACGGAAAAAACATCATCAACATGGAAACCAGATTCACTCGAATTGTTGATGAATTGGAACAACTCAAAACAGTCTACACCACCAATGAAAATAATAGAAGAATTCCCAAAGCTCTTCCTTCTAACTGGAAAATCAAAGTCACTACAATTAAAAAAATGCATGACCTCAACATTTATCCTGTAGACCGCCTCTTCGGGAATCTAAGTGCACATGAAGGAGACATGGCTGCTAAAAGGATCGGAAATGATCTTGATCTAAAAAATAAAGGAATAGCCTCAAAGTTATTTTAGCCGATCAGGAAAGTGATGATGAAGATCTCAAAAAAGAACTTTAAAGCCTGGATGATCATGAAGTAGCACTTATATCTAGACAAATTAGAAGAGTCATTCATAGCAAAGCTCAGAGGTATGGAAAATGGTTCTTAAAATAAAACAACATCAATAAAGTTTTCAATAACCCAAACAATAAATAGTTTTACAAACCAAACTACAACAAAATGAACCCTCCTCAAAAATACATTAACCAAGTCAAAAATAACCACACCCAAAACAACCTTACTAAACTGTCACTACCAGAAACTCAAGAAGTGTGCTTTGAATGTAAACAACATATGCATTTCAAAAGATAATGTCATCGGTTAATCAAAGGAAGGAGTTTCGTAACTGAAGGAGGATGTGATCTTAGTGAGGATGAGGAAACAACTGAACCACAAGAAGTAGTCAATCTTTGCCTCATGATGGATAGTGGAACATTTTCTTCAGGAACCAAGGTATCTTCTGAACTAAACTCTGAATTAAATGTAGAAGATGATGAATATACTCTAGAAGAACTACAAGAAAGGTATAATGACCTATATGAAAATTATGAAAATTAAAAGAAGAGTTAGAAAAATTAAAAGAAATTAACAAAAATCTGGAGATAGAAAACTACAATTTAAGTTTAATTAATGAAGATAATGTTCCGGAAAAACAAAAATTAAATGAAGAAAATGTTAATTTACATGTCAAAATTCTTAATTTAAAAATAAAGATTGATGATTTAAATAAACATCATTACATTGAAAAGACTGTAATGAGATTAAAAATCGAAGGTCTTAAAAAATATAAACAGTACTTTACTAAAAGGAGTAAGCAACTATATACAGAAAAAGAAAAATTTTAGAAAGAAATAGTTGAATTAAAAAACAAGGTACTAAAATTAAAAGAACAAGAAACTGATTTGTCTCTTAAAGAAGATTTAACAATATTAACTAGGGAAATAGATGATTTAAAAGCAACAGTGATTAAGTTCACAAAAGGAAAAGAAAATTTAGATGATATGCTCAATCAACAAAGATGTGGATTTAATTGTGAAGGATTGAGATATGAAAATAAAAATAAAGAATCTACTAAAAAGGGTCTTTATCATGTGAAAAGCAAAGAAACTATCACTCATGTTTCTCTATTTACCAAATGTTCCTACTTCAATAGGAGTGGACATTTAGTTTAATTTTGTAAAGCTAAAAATGGTGATTACAAGGGTAAAATGATATGGGTTCCAAAAGGAACTGTGAACCACAATAATAACTCAAGTAGATATCATCATAATTCAAAGATAATAGAAAGACAACGACATAGGGTTTACTATAACAAAACAATTCCTCAATATACACAAAATTAAAATTAAAATTCTATAATGTATACAAAAGAATATTTGTATTTAAAAAGCAATATGATTATCTTGTTCCTAAGTTTATCAGTGCAAGAACAAGCACTTCATACAGAAAGTGTTATACAAACCTCAAGGACTTGGTATACAAAAGGGTACCAAAATGGCAAATTTTATTTTTAAATGTAGGTTTGTCTCACCACTCAAAATAAACAAAATGAATGGTATCTCTATAGTGGATGTTCGAGACACATGACAGGTGATAGATCAATTCTAAGAAATTTCAAGGAAGGATCACTTAGAAGTCTCACATTTGGAGACAGTAGTAAAGGTAAAATTACTGGTATTGTAAGTGTCGAAAATGAACACATCACAATATTGAAAGTGCAATTGGTTAACAGACTCACGTATAATCTTCTATCTATTAGTCAATTATGTGATAGTGGTCTTAAGGTAATATTTAGTCCTACACATTGTTCCATCTTTTATCAATTTAGTAAATTAGTTCTCTTTTGTCCTAGAGAAAATAACATGTATACATGCAATTTGAACATTTGTGTCTGTCAAAATGATTTATGTCTTGTGTCTGTGCATGATGATCCTTGGTTGTGGCATCGAAGACTTAGTCACATTAACATGAGACTACTTAATAATATATCATTCAAAGAACATGTTAGAGGGCTTCCAATATTACGATTTATAAAAGATCATACTTGTGAAGCTTATGAAATAGAAAAACAAATTCATGCATCTCACAAAGCTAAATTTATGGTATCCATATCAAGACCAATTGAACTACTGCATATGGATTTGGTCGGACCAATTCCTAAAAATAATATAGGTGGAAGTTTATATGTGTTTGTGATAGTTGATGATTATTCTAGATTTACATGGGTCGAGTTTTTAAAATTTAAAAGTGAAGCATTTGAGTACTTTGCTACATTATGTAAAAGAATTCAAAACCAACAGGAAACTACTATAACCTATATTCGTTCAAATCGTGGTAGAGATCGAGTTTGATAACTCTGGCTTTATAAATTTCTATGATGAAAGAGGAATAACTCATTATTTCTCTGCTCCTTACACTTCTCAATTCAATGGGGTAGTTGAAAGGAAAAATAGAACATTTCATGAAATGGCCAATACTATGCTTAATGAATATCGTTTACTTTTTGGGCCGAAGTAGTGTCTACTGCATGTTATACTTTAAACAGAGTTCAACTTAGACCTATCTTGCTTAAAACACCGTATGAATTGTATTATGGTAGAACACCTAGGATTGACTATTTTCGTGTCTTCAGCAGTAAATGTTTTATTTTAAACACAAAATAGCATCTTACTAAATTTGATCTTAAATATGATGAAGGCATATTTTTAGGTTACTCATTAAAAAGCAAAGCCTATAGAGTTTTCAATAAAAGAACTCTAGTGGTTCAAGAATCAATGAATGTAAACTTTGATGAGTCTAAGCCTCTTCCAAAATACAAAGAACTGGTTGATGAGGACCAAGCTATAGAAAGAGTCATTAGACAACTTGACAACTCTAAACTTGATGACAATATTATTGTGTTAAATTCTCTTGAAACAATTGAGCCTCAACTTATTGATTTACCAAAAGAGTTTTATGTTATCAAGAGTTATCCAATTCAAAACATTATTGCTGATCCCAAACAAGGAGTATAAACAAGATCTCAAATTCATAACCTTGTTGGTAATCTAATTTTTCTATCTCAAATTGAACCTAAGAATGCTAATAAAGCATTACTAGATGAAGATTTGATAACAGCAATGCAAGAAGAGCTTGACCAGTTTACCCGAAACCAAGTCTGGGAATTAATTCCTAAACAATCAGATACTTCTATTATTGGGACAAAATGGGTTTTTAAAAATAAACTAAATGAACATGGTAATATAATAAGAAATAAATCTAGATTAGTTGCACAAGGTTACACTCAATTAGAAAGCATCGATTTTGATGAAACATATGCATCTGTTGCAAGAATTGAGTCTATAACAATTTTCCTTGCATATTCATGTCAAAAAAAAATTAAAAGTGTTTCAAATGGATGTTTGTCTGCATTATTAAATGGTGTCATTGAAGAGAAATTTTATGTAAAACAACCTCCTGGCTTTGAAGATTATGAATATCCAGATCATGTCTATAAACTGTGACATCCCCAAATCTATGTACTTTTACCTCGGACTTAGTGCTCATGATCTAAACATCCAAACACATCTAAACAACATATAATACTAGTGCGGAAATAAATAAACATTTGTTGTTTATTACAAAGGGTCTACTAGAACTCCCAAGGTCGTTAACCTTAAACAAAACATCATACATAAACAAAAGATTACATAATATAATAATTAAAATAATTACAGCAATAGCTACTCCTTAGCTTTGCCCTTGCCTTTGTCTGGCCTACCCCCTTCCCGGTTTTCTGGCTTAATTGCAAAAATTTAACTAAGCAAGAATGAGCAACAAATTTGCTTAGCAAGTATGAAAAGAAATCATGCTATAATAATTGAATAATAATATTAATTACGCTTCTTTTGTGCCTTCAACAATTGAACAATAATTGTGAAGAAATCTGACAATGGATATATCATCAACAATAATAACTGACTGAATTAACATGCTGAGTGGTTATACAAAACCATGAACATACTACGGAAAGTTAACAGTTGAAGGAACTGATAACAATCTCAACTACCAAGCACTTGAGGGGATTAGCCTCTTGTACTTGAAATATTGTGCACAACATTCTGCTACGTCGGTTTAAAGATTACCGATCAACTTCCCTTATTTAGGGTTGTTCATCTCAGTCTAACATTTTGATTCCGCCCCATATCAAATGGTTTGGACTAGCTTCAATGAATAATTAAAGATTCAATGAATGAATTAAACTCTCAGTCTAGCTGAACAAATAGCTTAGACTTATTCTCAAAGAATTAATTTCTTTAACAATATACTTTAGTTCAATAATTGAACAACATGCGATAAATGATTATCAATAGAATTTATGATTGAAATCAACAATAAAGATTTAATCTTATAATAATAATCATACTCAAATATTAGAGTAGGGTAAGGTACTTGCCTTGCTCGCGACTCACGACACGCGAAATTAAAATACGTTTCTCTCGTAAACCTAATCATTATTGAATGATTTAACTATTAGTGCTAACCTAATAAATATAGCTAGCACACAAACATCACATAATACACATATGTATCACATAACACAACTATTATGTTATTTTAATGTCTCTTGACCAAATAAATTATATTAAATAATTTATTTGAGTATTACTTAATTAATTATTTAATTAATCAAGCCACATAGATATTTTCCAAAAATACCAAACTAACCTATTATTTTTATATTTTCTTCAAATCATTAGGAAAAAAAATTCATGCACAGGGTAATTTTTTTGTAATTTTTTAGTTTTGTTTACTATTTTTAAATAGGCCAAAATTGCTCAAAACAGTAATATTTATTAAAAATCGAAAATTTATCATAAAAATATGAAACTTGGCCGATAGATTTATTAGACCATAATTAATATCCTGTAAAAATTTCATAATTTTTGGAGTAACAAAACTCAACTTATGGCAGTTTCCGTTTTTAAAAGCGAAAAGTTCACTAAGTCACTACGACCTCATCCGAAGTCGGAATGACTTCATTTTTGGACTGGAGCCTTATTTTAACATATATTTTACTGTAGCACACGGTATTGCATACTATTTCATATTATTGATTTGATAAAGTGGTCATTGCACAGTATTCATCAATAATTGTTGTTACATAGTATTTTGCATTATTGATTCAATAATTGTCATAACACTGTATTTCATATCATTAAGTTAATAATTGTTGCTGCACTGTTTTTAAAATTATTGAACCAAATAATACAGAGTAATTTATATTATTAAATTAATAATAATCTGTAACGTGTTTATTACATTATTGTTGAATTATTGTTGTAGCATTATTTTATTTTATATGCAGGACCCACAGGAAGAAATAAATAAATAATTATTATTTTATGTGAATAGTATGTGGACCCACTGTGGGGCCCACGTGAAGTATGAAAAATGTGAGTATTTGCTGGGTTGGTGAGGTGCGGCTGTTGAAAATTTTTCAGCACTGGTATGCTCACCTACCATGTGCATAGTAAATATTTTCTCCTATAAATAGCTTGCTCAGCTGAATAGAAAAATCACACTTAAAACATAAAGTTTTTCTATAAGTATTTTGTGAGTTTTCTCTAAGAATAGTAATGTTATTTTGAGTGTTTGAAAGCCAAAAGGAGTGCAGAAAATTTTTAAGTAAGTCTTTTATTAAAGAGTAGTAATTTCATAAATTCCTATTTTTCACGATATTCATAAATCTTCCTTTAGAAGTCTCTTCTTTAAGAAGATTCATTTTTAAAAGTTTTCTTTGGAAGATTTATTTTGGAATATTATTTTAAAAACTATTTTAAAATTGTTATATTATACTACAAAAATTATGTTAAATATATATAATTTTGATAGTTCATATTATACGAGTTATTATACACTTTGAAATTTATATGTGGTAATTACTAATTATATTATAAATATATAGGTTGACCAACCTCATTTAAATCAATATCCAGTCACGTGTTAAGGTAAGGGGTATCATTTTTTTCATCATCATAAATGGTATTATTTTATTACTTGTAAGGGATGTCATTTTCTTTCATACTCTTAAACTTACTACTGTAAGGGATTATCATTATTTGACTCTCGAAAATAATATCGTCATTTTCTTACTTATAAGATGTGTCATTTATTTTCATGTATTAAATTTTGGGAATAACCTTACGACGCGGATTACAGCCTGTTGGTGAATAACCTTTCGTATTCATTCCTTATTAATCTCCGAGAATAACCATATTGTGCGGATTACCGTCTGTTTGGTGAATAACTCTTTGTATTCAAATTTTATTAAATTGTGGGAATAACCTTACTGCGCGGATTACCGCCTGTTGGTGAATAACCCTTTGTAAATTTCTTATTTATCTCTTGTGGAAATAATTTGTCTACATGAATTATCACATGACACTTTTATTCCATATTCGTTTGTAATATCATTTCTTTCATATTCGTAAGTGATATTATTTTCCTTTATACTCATAAGGGATATCATCTTTTTCACCTTCCATTAGTCAAACTTACTATAGTAAGGGATATTATTTCTTTTATGTTCTTAACTTACTATGGTAAGTACTATTTGGTAAAGTTTCCTGAAATGATTATATGTTCCTTAATAGTTTGTGCTTCATCTAATATCATTTCAATTAAACTTTCCTATTTTTTTAAACATTTATATTGAACTGTAACCGTTATTCTGAACTGTGGATCTTGAATATCATTTTTGAATTTCACTCCACATCATGTTGACAATTTGGACATTATTTGAATCTGCACAAAGTAAACTTCCGATACTTCAGATGATAAAAGTTGATGATGTTTTTCCTAAAAAGAGAAGCGAGTGGACATTATAGTCTGCATTATTCTTTTAATAGATTACTCGTTCCGCTGCTATTATTGATCTGAACGTTGTTCAAGAATTTAACTGCAGTTTTTGATATAAACCTTGTAGTCTATTGTATTCTATCAAGAACTCAACTGTTGAAGGCTAATGATAATTTATTTGTCATTATCTTAGTCATGATATTTCTCACTGGCTATTTGAGCTCACCCTTTTTTTTTGTTCCATTGTTTTTTAATAGGAGATGAGAACGTAGCTGGGTCTAGCCGGAAGATGGAGTGAGAGTCCGAGGGATAGCTATCGTAGTCTTCATATGTTGTAAAATAGTGTAACAACAATAGTGAATGCTTAGTTGTGTATAATACACTGTATTGATGTAAAACAGTCCGGAAAAATTCTGGACAGAATGTTTTTAACTATTTTCGGGTTTAGACAGTTTTTCGGTAAAAATCATTAAAAATTACTCGTAACTCAAAATCATGTCAATCCAATTGGGTTTCCTTGTAAACTTAAAGATCTATCACCCAGTGTCCTCGGATTTTCAAAACAAGTTACGGTTTGAACTCAGTTACTGTTCACATCAGACTGTCTACAGTACCATTTTTCAGATTTTGCACGTTTGTTCAAAAATTCATATCGCCCTCGTTTTAAATCGTTTTAACGCGATACCAACTAGGTTTTGTTCGAAACTTACACCCTTAACATCATAGCACACAAAACCGAGCCTACCACGTATGCATATAAGGCTACCAAGCACAAAACCACAAACAATGCTTCTGATAGTTAACTAGTTTAATCATAAAAAAAAATTCCACAAAATTTTTGGAGATTAACACATAAATCTAAGCTCATATAACATTTCTAGACATCAAAAGTTGATCAACACATCAACTTAGCATACAAGGTTTTAGAAAATATTTTTACACCAAAACATAACATAAACTAATATAAAAATACTTAACAAATGAACATTTTCAACACATAAGCTCCATAAAAATCTTCCACCTTATATCTTCTAGCCCTTCATGACTACAACACACAAATACCTCCCACAACCAATCATGGTATAAAGCTTTAAAATAAAAACCAAAACCTAGTAGATCTAAGAGTTTAGAATGGTATACCTTCTAGATTTGATTGCAACCTTCGTCCTTCTTCCGTAGTAGTTTACAAACATCCAAGATCTACTCTTGAAAGGGCTTCTCCTTGCTTGGATCTACTAGAAAATGCCTTCCTTTGCTCTTGACTCAAAGGGTTTAACCTAACTCGGTGAGTTAATACTTGACTCAGTTCAACTCACTACTCACTCACTCTTTCTTTTTCTCACTCAATGAGTTGACTCACTCTTACTCAACACTCTAAATGAGAAGAGCTCTTGAAAATTTTGTAAACTTTAACAAATGAATACAACTCCTCTATTTATAGGCTTGAAAAGCTATGTAATACATATACATACACATATATATCTATATATTTGACCAAGTATTTTGCTAGCCGTGATGTTAGGTATACTTGTAGTCCTTTAAAGTTTGAAAAAATCAACTAAGCCATGCCATAGTACTTCTTCCCATACCCGGCCACACATGGTACTACGTCCCCCATTATTTATTTATTTTTAATGTGAATACTTGCAAGTATTTCAACCTTCTAGAAGCATGAATTAATGGATCAAAAATTTGGGTTTTTAATTAAATGTTTGGGCCAAGTATATAACTTATAATCCACATCAATTGGGCTACTATAATTAATTTACTAGTCTCCCATTTAATTAATCCATTGGACTAATTAATTAGTCCAAACAAAACCTTGGTCCATTAATTAAATTAAATAGCCAATCAGCTCAACTAAAATATAAAATATAGCTACCATATGATTAATACATAAAATAATCCCATTGCATAATCCAATTAAACTTTCCACCTAATGGACTATTAATTACATATACGTTGGGCTCTAAATTAATTAACACACATACATACAACACAATCGTGTATTAAATATTTTAATTTCTCTTCTAACTTTAATTTAATTAATTTATCATCATTGCATCATTCTCATTGTCATATATGACAATCATACAAGCTTTGATAATTAATTATCATAAGCTTAATATCTTTCATGCTTATCAATTAGTTCTTTTAATTTTAATTCACTTAGTTAATATTAAATAAATTAACTAACACATCACATATGATCACATAATTAAATCACCTGCAATTCATTCCATTAAAATTTAATTAATAAATACACAATTAAATGACACTTAAATGTCTCGGTCATTACATAAACTGCATAAAGCATTATACGGATTAAAACAAGCTCCTAGAGTATAGTATGAACATCTAAGTAAATTTTTAATTAAAAAAAATTTCAAAATGGGTGTTGTTGACACCATACTATTTACTAAGTCTCATGATAATGATATTTTGCTTGTTCAAATATATGTTGATGATATCATATTCTGCTTTACTAATATGGTTATGTGTAATGAATTTTCTGACAGCGTGAGTAAAGAGTTTGAAATGAGTATGATTGGAGAATTAAACTTCTTTTTAGGATTACAAATAAAACAAATGGAAAATGGTATTCATTTATTACAATATAAATATTGCAAAGAAGTGCTTAAGAAATTCAAACTTGAAAATGCTAAACCAATTGGCACTCCAATATCTACATCTGAAAAATTAACCTTTGATGATCATGGTAAGTCAGTTGATACAAAGAAATATCGAGGTATGATTGGTAGTCTATTATATATCACTGCTAGTAGATCTGACATCATGTTTAGTGTTTGCAAGTGTGCAAGGTTTTAATCTGCTCCTAGGGAATCACATTTAACTGCTGTAAAAAGAATCTTTAGATATCTCAAAGGAACCTCTGACATTGGCTTATGGTATCCCAAGGGTCAACCTTTCGACTTGGTATGCTTCTCTGATTTTGATTATGCAGGTCACCAAGTTGATAGAAAGAGCATCAGTGGTACTTTTCAGTTTCTTGGAGGGATGTTTGGTATCTTGGTTCTCCAAGAAACAAAATTCAGTTTCTATATCCACCATAGAAGCAGAATACATTGTTGTAGCTAGATGTTGTGCGCAAATCATTTGGATGAGGCAAACATTAGCTAACTATAATATTAAGTTTGATTGTGTATCTATACTGTATGAAACACCAGTACTATTGATCTGAGAAATTGTTTTGTTCTTCATGCAAGATCAAAACACATCGACATAAGACATCACTTTCTACATGATCATGTCAACAAAGGTAATATAAAAATGGTTCATAGTGACACTGAACATAATATTGCTAACATTTTCACTAAAGCTTTAAGCTCGGATCGTTTCTGTAAACTACGTCATGATTTGAGCATGATGGAATTTATAAAATGATTAATTAGATTAAGTGGGTGACTACAAACAATTGTTTAAAAGTCATTTTATTCAATTTATTTAATATTTTATGATTGATATCACATTATAGGCTGATTGGGTAATTAGACCCGTCTTGGACGAGGACCGAAAGCTTCTCCCCTCTCATATTTTTCTACATTGAAAATTTAATAGCCGAAGTCGGTCTCAGAATTTTATCTAATTATTACACTTTGAGTAAATGATCATTTCTCATAATTGCTAACCAAGTGTTTGAGTTATTTTAATGATGGGCATATTTGAGCCAAACACAACTTAACAAGTATCAAGTCAAAGTGACTTAAGCCGAATTTACCTAATGTTAAATATTGGTTAAGCCGAACTTTACAAAAGAAGAATCCAGCTAAGTCGAATTTCTCTTGTTGTGTCGACCCATACAATGAAAATACTCATTAAGGCAATAAAGGAGGAATCATTGTCGGATAAATGCTAAATTAGATAAGTTCTTAAAACACTCTCCTCTAATATTCATTTATAAAAATATTATTATTATTATTATTATTATTATTATTATTATTATTATTATTATTATTATTATTATTATTATTATTATTATTATTATTATATCTTCATTTCTCATTTTGATCATCATGCTTAATTGTTAAATATGCTTAAATTAATATAATTGAATTCTAATATTATTTGAAATATGTGCCTTACATGTTTATATGTAAATAATAAAATATGTTTCATATTCCTAGTATATGTAGTTAATACATAACTTCAAATGTATTAGCTTACGTGGCAAAGTCATGTGATATATATATATATATATATATATATATATATATATATATAAGATGATACTTTTGGAAAAAAGGTATTATAACCTTTTAGAAAGTATACTTTGTCCAGAAAACTTGCATGTGGTCTTAAATAGAAAATTGTCTAGGAAGAAAACAAGAAAATTACGTGAGTCCATATTTTACAAAGTATTATACTTTTATATTCAAAATTGCCTAAATAGTATAATGATTATTTATAAATATAGGTAACAGATGTGGGTAAATTATGTGGACATAATTCGGTCAAATCATACTTTTTCAGCCATACCCATATTAAATGATAAACACCTACTCCTTTTACTTACTCCTATCAGTACTCTTAGTCTATTATATATATTGACGTTGGACAACAGATAACTTTACACTTTATCTTCTTGTCATTAACTGATCTCCGAGCCATGGATCATTTTGAGTACGCTTTCATTGATGATCAAGCTTCTGATTTTGGTATTCCTTCTACTCTCTTAAATTCAGACATTCCTGAGTCATCCGAAGAATGTACTAAGTCCTCAAAGAAAAGAAAATTATTTTTTGGAAATTCTTTGCTCTATTCAAAGAAAATTTTAAATGAAAACTCTCCTGATTTTCAAAATAAAATTTAAATGGGTTCTCTTATTGACTTTTATATATTTTCCGATATCAAAAATAATTTTAAAACCATTGGATGGGAATGTCTTGTTGAATTTTCTAAGTCTCTAGTATACACTGACTTAGTAAAATATTTTTACACAAACATGCTAGTTGGCACAAATGATAATAGGGAAAAGTTTTTCACAACCTTGGTTAAAGGAAAGTTCTTGATTTTAAACCAAATCAATTTATGAAAATGCTTGTCTTTAAATCCAAACATGCTTGAGTTTGTAAAATTGATGTTTCATCTAAGTACACAAAATTATCTACAAATAATTTCAACAGGTTTTTAAGAATTATTTGTGACTCGAATGTTCCTAGAACCTTCGATAGCTCACCTAGAGATTTGGACATCAAATTCTTCAAAGCTAAGAGTAAATTTCTAACTAAGGTCATAAGACTAAATATGCTTACACAGTCTAAACCAAATAAGTTGTTTGATTATAGTGATTTACAACTTATTTACTATATTCTGACCTTTTATCTATCATTCGGTCTACCATACTTTCTTGTATCATCAATGATCAACTGTGCAAACAAAGGTCTTAAGACATATGGGCTTTTATTGAAAAAAATATTCAACGCACATAATATTGACTTGAGTGATGAAGTGTTTATGTCTGTTGATGAAGTTTTACTGGTACACTTTCTCCTTCTACTCATTCTCTACATCATTATAAAATGAGTGATAGCACACCAAAACAAACCTCTACATCAAAATGCTTAACCCCTTTGTATGTTGATGTGTGTCTGAAAATTGAGTAAAAGATTGATAAACTCTTTGAAGAATTCAAAGCGGCTATAACTAGAATACATGAAAGATTGGATGTGCTTCAGTTTCAAATTAACTGTTTAACCAATAATGTTCATGTCAATCTTGATCCTATAATGATCTCTACTCCTATTCCTGACAATGTTTGATATCAATACACACACTACAATATATCTTATGTGCTTATGTGAAGACTTGTTGAATATTACCTAGCTTCATTTATCTATAAGTGTTTTGGAAGCAATATAATATTGAGATATGAATGAAAAATGAAGGAATATTTATTTTGCAGTTCTAGTTTTATTCTAACTTTTGTCTTGCAGGAACAAATATATATATATATATATATATATATATATATATATATATATATATATATATATATATATATATATATATATTGTTGATGACAAAAAGGGGAAGATAGAAGTAAAATAGTTATAGGATAAGAGAAAAGAAAGGAAGAAATAAGTAGAGTGATACTTCGATTAGAAGAAAAAGGGGAAGTACAAAGTTATAAAGTAAGGGGAAGCATTTCATTCAAGTTTTCTAAAATATAAAACTTAAGTGGTTTTGTCATCATCAAAAATGGAAAGACTGAAAGGTATAAATTATTATACTATTTTGATGATAAAAAATTAGAATTAAAAGCCTTTAATAAAAAAAACTAGGATAAATTCATCTCCATACAACTCTATATTACATATAGTTATTTTTCCAAATTATATAAAAAAAATATATAATAAAAAAAAATCGGCCATCTCGACCTCAGCCTCGACCACAGCCACATAAACCTTGACCTCGGCCACAGCCACCTCGGCCTTGATCTCGGCCACGGTCACCTCGACCTCGACCTAGACCTCGGATTTTGACCACAAAAAAAAAATAATGCAAGTACTTTCTTTCTACTTCCACTTGGATTAAATAAAAGTACTTTCTCTGTGAGAATCCGAATTTCCAGGATTTCTTTAATAATATTAAATGAGAATTTAATTGATAAAATTATCAAGGTTGTTAAAGAAATTATTATTTTATGTGAATTAAGGTATGTGATATGATTTAATTGATAAATTAAATTTGTACAGAGATGGCGTTGAATTGTGTTGAATTAAAATAATTAAAAAGTAAATAAATTGTTTAAAAACAATTTATGAGGAATAAAAGAATTTCAGATAAAGGTACAATAAATTGTACAATTAAATTGTTATGGAAATGTAGAAATTATGATTTAATAATGTATGTGGTAATGTGAAATATGAAAAATTGGATATGTATATATATACATTTGTATATATATACGTGAATGTTTAATTGATAATTATAGATTTCATTAATTATGAGAATAAAGGGATTAATAATTAAATTAATCAAATTTTAAATAAAAAGTGGATGAGGAAGTTAGTAAAATTGTAATGACGAATTTTAGATTTAATTAAGATTTATGGAGGAAGTTTAGAAATTAATTGAGAAGGAAAAGTAATTATATAAATTATATAATAATAAATTATATAATTTATATAAGGAAATTAAAATAAGGTATGAAGAAAATAATAATTATATAAATTATATAAGAATAATTATGTAATTTATATAAGGTGATTAAATGGAATAAAGTTGGAGAAAATTAAGAAATTATTTAAAAGGAGAATGTAATTATATAAATTATATAATATTAAATTATA
This sequence comes from Hedera helix, assembly GCA_947179155.2. Classification (NCBI taxonomy): domain Eukaryota; kingdom Viridiplantae; phylum Streptophyta; class Magnoliopsida; order Apiales; family Araliaceae; genus Hedera; species Hedera helix. Next base: position 5,293,249 of record OX359284.1, on the reverse strand, counting down.
TAATTTATATATAAAGAAATTAATATGAATATTAAAGAAATTGAATAATAAATAAGAAAAAGGAATGTTTTAAGTTATTAAAAATTATATTTATGTATAATGGATGTATTATGACTTTTATGAAAGATAATATTTCAGAAACGTGAACATGTTAATGTAACATGTTGTCCAAGTAACGGAACGAAAAATTATGAAAAATAATTTTTATATGTTCTATGAATTATTTTATGATTTTTGGAGGTATAACTTACCTCATATAATTATATGCATGGCGTTATGCGTGTACAAAATTTGTCAAATAAAATACCGAAAAAGGTATTAATATTACTCATAAATCATGTTATGATTTTTAGTGAATTAAAAGAAATATTTTATATATATTATATAAAATATTTATTACACGATATAATTACGTAATGTATTAAAATAGTTAATTACGCATGAATTTTGTTGCTATCTGAAAATTTTGCTAAGTCGGTTGCATGGCCAAGGTCGGTGGAAGTGTGTGCTTTGTCCAAATTAATTAAATGAGTTTAGTATAAAAGAAAAGAAAGAACAAGAAATAAGGGAGAAGAAAGTAAAATAAAACACACAAACTCTCTATTCTCTCTTCCATTTAAGCCGCCACCTTCCACCACCGGAATCTCCATGGCCACCATGAGAGAAAAAGAATTTTGTGCTATCAAGAAGGATTACAAGCTTCAAGGAAGGTAAAACCATTAATTTTGTTGGTTTATTTTATATTTTTGTGGTAAAATAATTATTATGAAAAAATAGAAAATAATTAGCATATTTATCCTAAATAATTTTAGGATGTATATCTATAATTTATATGATTTTTGGAATTGTTTTGGTTGTGAAAATTGGAAAAAAAAAATGGAAATTGTGGCAAAGTTGGTACACTGTGCGAAGGAGGAGGAAGAAAGAATCTGGAACTGTCCGCGCATTGCGCGGCAGTTCAGTAGCGCGGGCCAAAAACGACGTCGTTTTTGGCACGCGGAAGGGGGAGCCGCGCATTGCGCGGAGGAAATTTCTCGAAACGCTGGGAAACGACGTCGTTTTTGGGCGTCGGCAGAAACAGTCGTCGCGCGTTGCGCGGACAACCGACGACACGCTGGAAATTACCAGCGTGCCCCTGGACAATTCCTTTAATACCGAGCGTGTCCCTAACGTTGCGGTAATTACAGAAATGCCCTCAGCCTTTCTGGAAAATACCAAATATATCCCTGGGGGGATGAAATGACGGAAATGCCCCTGGACTTACCGAAAAATTCCGGATATGTCCCTTTAGCTGCGAAAATTACCAAATTGCCCCCAGAATTAGTTTTTAATGAAATAAATGTTTAAAATTTGTTTAAAAATTATAGAAAATTATAGAAAAATACTAAAAATATAGAAATGATGTTTGGGCATTAAATTTAATATTTTTGTAAAAATATTAAATATTGGAGATTAATATTTAATTGTTTAAATATTAATCTAATAAGGTTACCATTTAGAAAATGGTTAAATAAAATTTTTGGGACACCCAGATATGTTAAAATTTTATCCGATGAGCCGGGTTGTCCGTATTAGAGGTATTGGATATTAAGTTAAACGAATATTTTAAGGAATGAGGTTAATATAATTGGTCATATAAATTAATAATTGGCCTAGAGATGATATTAATTAATTAAATTAATATCATAAGGAGTTAAATAATTATTATTTGATTATCTTATGATCATAGGTTGATCGAGTTAAGGGTTTGAGCTAACAATTTAAATAACTGGACGCCATGCAAGTTCTTCAGTTCCTTTTATATTAAATGTTGGAATGTTATAATATGTAATTCTTGTTTTAACTGCATACAAATTATGTGTTACGTGATACGTGATTAATATGACCACAATGTGTATTTTGTGCAACGATATGAATATATATGAGATATATTGCTATAGTAGATGCACAAGCACATGATGTATGACACACACCAAGCATGATAAGGTATGTGTTACGTGAATCATAACTGTTGAACTTGCTGAGCCGTTGTGCTCATTACTTGCTTAAAATAAACTTTTGCAGGTAAATAAATGAGTTTCAGAAATATCAGATTGTGCTAAAGATGAATTATCTAGAAGGTTGGATACGTAACTGTTATAATTTCGATGTCATGATTCAATGTGAGTGAATTGTATTCAATGTGAGTGAATTGGTAAAATTTATGTGAATGTATTATTTCTATTTACAAATTGGTCCGGATAGGACGAATAGAGTTACATGGCGAACTAGGGTTGTTTAAGATGATTGTCACGATAAAGATTTGTTAAATGGTCTAATTGTGAATTACGATTGAAAAGAACAAATGTGAAGATATAATTATTATTAAATTTTAAATGTTGAACGTTGTGATTTTTATAAAGAAGGAAAAAGTTAAGGTTGCGATCCAGGGACTAGGATCCAGAATGTAAGGATTTTAAATATCCAAATATCTTAATACAACGATTGAATCGAGAAAAAAAAATTATATGAGAATTTTGGTGATTGATAATTTTAAAATCAATTGATGGATCAATTAAGGTGATTAAAGATTTATTAACGAACCGAAATTTGGACGTAAGGAATATAATGTTAAACAAATATGAAAGTTAAGGTAATAAGTTGGGTCGAATTTCGGGGTCGTTACAGTTGGTATCAGAGCTAGAGGTTATAAACCTTAGGTAAATGATACCTTAGGCTATAACCTAAGTAAGAAAGAGTATAGTTAGTTGCGTGTTCTGAAAACTCAAGCGTATAGTAAGCTCGTGACTCATGATTGTATGGTGGAGCCCCTTTAGCGAATGGGCGACTATGACCTGACTAGGACAAGCTCCTCAACCATATGATTATGTAAGTTCCTGAGTCCAAATACGTGATAAGTTTGATGAACACGGGGGAATTGAAATAGAAAGATGTAAGTTAAGAAATGCAGATTTCAGATATTGATTAAAGTAAAGGAAATATTAAAGAGATAAGATTATAAGGAAGAGATAAAGATGTTAAGAAAGAGCTGAACGAAGGCAGGGAATTGAGAAAATTTATAAGTTTAATTAAAAATTTATTTGAAGGAATAATTGAAATGATTCAAAGATGAATCTCAAAGATAATCAGGGGACACCTGATTTAAGTAATAAAGATGACAAGGTAATCCAAAATGTATAGGAAGAGATCATAATAATATGATCAAGAACAGCGAAAGGATCGTACTACGATACGATCATGAGGTAAGGGAAACGAGTAAAGAATAGATTGTAAAGCAAGGCCATGATGGGATCAAGTGAGAATGTGAAATAACAGAAAGACCTGTTAATGGTCAACAAGGTATAGCTTGATGTTATAAAGAGATATGGTACTATGAAATAGTACAAAAAGAATTCAGAGAATGATGAGACATGAATGACAGAAAGGTTATGATAAGGGGGTAGAAAGTTTGGGTACGAAATTTCAATTGAGAACTCATGTGGTGACTGAGTTGCACAATCCTTTGTATGGGCGGGGGATTTGTGTTTACTTAATTACTATGTGATAATCATTGAAATGTTAGAGTCGCGTTAAGAGTTTTAATAGATAAATAATATTAAGTTAGGCACGAGTTCTTAAAACTCATGCATATGGTAAGTCCATGACTCATAATTGTATGGTATGTTTTGAGCCCCTCAGCATATGGATAGTCTTTCATTTGTTCTCAGACTACATATTGCTAGGACAAGCTTCTAAACTCATATTCTTGTGGTAAGTTTCTGGACTCATAATGTGTGGCAAGTTTGATGAACTATACGGGGGTATAGAAAAGTGGAGTAGTTAGAAATTCTAACATGATATGTAATAATAGTCATAGCAATAAATTAATAATTAAGTGAAGAAGCAGAAGGTGAATGATTAGGGAATTTAGGATATTCCCACTCTTCTAGCTTTGCTAGATTTCAAAAATTTTGGTCTCAAGTTGATTTGGCACGTGTGTGCTTTGAAAAATATAAATGAAATTTTTAAGCGATTTAAAAAGTGTCTATGCTAATTGTTTCGGCTAGACAAAAATGTTTTTACATCAAAATGTATTTCAAAAGAATCATCCACGCACCTTTTAGCCCGGTGCAGATGTGATGAATGACAGAATGCTCAACGTGTTGTTGAGACGGTGCGGTACTATTTCGTTATAAGATTATTCAACACCATAAAGTACGGTTTATGGTGCAGGAATTATTAACGACGAAATCCTCAACGGACTGTCAAAATGATGCGGTAACATGAAGTCATAAATGATTTTGATTTATAAAAGTATGTCAAAGCTATAAGTCATTGCCATTTGACTCGGCTGGACGTTGTGACAGTTTTGACCTGATAAATGTTTTAAAAAATTTCTGCAAGTTATAAATTGTTAAAAGTACGTCTATGCTAATTGATCTGGCTAGACAAGCGTTGAAGAAATATAAGTATGAGCTATTGATTCAGCTAGACAAATTTTGTGAAATATTGAATTCATATTCTTTGAAAGTTATAATCAATCGAATTATTTTTGAATGGATTCTAAGGCTGAGATGAACAAAAAGATTAAGAAATACGGGCATGACAGATTGTTCTACTGGCGTGCCAAATTACGGATTAAATATACATCACTCTAATGATAGACTGATCCACTGTCAGGGTTTACAGTACGACGTACTCTGGGAGTGAAGTACTGTAACCGGGGTACATGTTTACTTTAATGACAGACTAACCCACTGTCAGTGGTTTGCAGTACGACGTACTCTGGGAGTGAAGTACTGTTAAACCGGGATAAAAGTTCATTCAGCATACTACAAAAAGTTTTATTCTTCCTCTACTCTTATGAAGATTGGATGGTAGGATGGGTTATTATTATTTGATTGTGAGTGGTAAGGGAAGTAATAATTGCGAAGTAAAGTAACTAGGAGATGTGATAGTTTAGAAATGGCAATGTGTAATGACCACGAGGACAGAATGAAAGAAATATATGTGGAATGAGTGCAAGGGAATTATATATGTTGCAAATGAATGAGATATTAGTACATAGAAATTTCGAGGACGAAATTTTATGAAGGAGGGGTGAATGTGATACCCCAGAATTTTAAAATAATTCTAAATAAGGATTATGATAAATCAAGTAAATGTTAGTATTTAAAACCTAATGTTGAATAATGGAGGTAGTAAAGAATGAATTATGAAATATGAAGAGGATTATGAATGTGAATTAAGAAGAAAATGATGAATGTACAGAGTATAAATGAGGTGTAAATAGAAGGTATGAAATAAGTTGGTTAAGTAAGAATAAGTACGATTAGAAAAAAAGAAAGTTTTCGAAGAATGAGAAACTATCTTGATAAGTACATCAAGAAATGAGTTAAAGTTTTATTAATAAAATTTTAGAGAATTGTGAAATGCAATATTACAAAGGAATTATGAATTGAAATAAGAATGGAATATTCTGATAGTTATGACAATTATGGTATTATTTTTGTAAGTTACGGATATTAAAGAAATAAAATATGATTATTATGGAATTAATTGTTATTTATTAAGATAAAGGTATAGTAATGTGCGATAAATAAAATACGCATGATTAGTACGGCAATTATGATTCCGAGGACGGAATCCTGTTAAGGGGGGAAGAATGTGAGGATCCGAATTTCCAGGATTTCTTTAATAATATTAAATGACAATTTAATTGATAAAATTATCAAGGTTGTTAAAGAAATTATTATTTTATGTGAATTAAGGTATGTGATATGATTTAATTGATAAATTAAATTTGTACAGAGATGGCGATGAATTGTGTTGAATTAAAATAATTAAAAAGTAAATAAATTGTTTAAAAATAATTTATGAGGAATAAAAGAATTTCAGATAAAGGTACAATAAATTGTACAATTAAATTGTTATGGAAATGTAGAAATTATGATTTAATAATGTATGTGGTAATGTGAAATATGAAAAATTGGATATGTATATATATACATTTGTATATATACGTGAATGTTTAATTGATAATTATAGATTTCATTAATTATGAGAATAAAGGGATTAATAATTAAATTAATCCAATTTTAAATAAAAAGTGGATGAGGAAGTTAGTAAAATTGTAATGACGAATTTTAGATTTAATTAAGATTTATGGAGGAAGTTTAGAAATTAATTGAGAAGGAAAAGTAATTATATAAATTATATAATAATAAATTATATAATTTATATAAGGAAATTAAAAAAAGGTATGAAGAAAATAATAATTATATAAATTATATAAGAATAATTATGTAATTTATATAAGGTGATTAAATGGAATAAAGTTGGAGGAAATTAAGAAATTATTTAAAAGGAGAATGTAATTATATAAATTATATAATATTAAATTATATAATTTATATATAAAGAAATTAATATGAATATTAAAGAAATTGAATAATAAATAAGAAAAAGGAATGTTTTAACTTCTTAAAAATTATATTTATGTATAATGGATGTATTATGACTTTTATGAAAGATAATATTTCAGAAACGTGAACATGTTAATGTAACATGTTGTCCAAGTAACGGAACGAAAAATTATGAAAAATAATTTTTATATGTTCTATGAATTATTTTATGATTTTTGGAGGTATAAATTACCTCATATAATTATATGCATGGCGTTATGCGTGTACAAAATTTGTCAAATAAAATACCGAAAAAGGTATTAATATTACTCATAAATCATGTTATGATTTTTAGTGAATTAAAAGAAATATTTTATATATATTATATAAAATATTTATTACACGATATAATTACGTAATGTATTAAAATAGTTAATTACGCATGAATTTTGTTGCTATCCGAAAATTTTGCTAAGTCGGTTGCATGGCCAAGGTCTGTGACACCCAGGATTTTAAAAATAATTCCAAATAAAGATTATGATAAAATTAAGTAAAGGTTAGCAATTAAAACCTAGTGTTGAATGATAGAAGGTATTAAGAAATGAATTATGAAATGTGAAGAAGATTTATAGGAATTAAGAAAAGAAGGACGAATGTATAGAGTATAAATGATGTGCGATAGATGGTATGAAATAAGCTAACAGAGTAAGGAGATGAATGATTAAAAGGAAGGAAATTTTTCAGAAAGTAAGAAACTATCTTGATAAGTATATCAAGAAACGAGTTAAGGTTTTATTAAGAAATTTTTAGAGAAATAGGAAATGTGGTATTACAAAGAAATTGTGAATTAAGTTAAGAATTTAATATTCCGACTGTTACGATCAGTATGATGTCATTTGTTAAAAATGTGAATTATGGATATTAAGAGGTAGGTTATGATTATTATGGATGGGGTTTATTCAACAATATAAAGGTATAACAAGGCGCTATAAATAATATATGTATGATTATTACGGTAATTATGATTCCGAGGACGGAATCCTGTTAAGGGGGGAAGAATGTAAGGATCCGAATTTCAGGATTCCTTAAATAATATCAAATAAGAATTAATTGATAAAAATATCAAGGTTGTTTAAGTTAATTATTATTTAAAGTGTTTGAAGGGATTTGATTAGTAAATTAAATTTGTACAAAGATGGTGATGAATTATGTGAATTTAAAATAATTGAAAAGTAAATAAATTGTGTAAATATAATTTATGAAGAATAAAAGAAATTTCAAGTAATTGTACAATAAATGGTACAATTTAATTATTGTGGAAGTACAGAAATAAGGTTATGTGATAATGTAAATGCATGAATTTAATATGTATATATTTATATATATACATTTTTATATTTATATATGTGAATGTTTAATTGATAATTTTAAATTTCATTAATTATAGAAATAAAGGGATTAATAATTAAATTAATCCAAATTTAAATAAAAAGTGAATGAAGGAGTTGGTAAAATTGTATGTGTTGATTTTAGATTTTATCAAGAATTTTGGAGGAGGTTTAGAAATTAATTAAGAAGGAAAGGTAATTATATAAATTATATAATAATAATTATATAATTTATATAAGGAAATTAAAATAAGGTATGAAGAAAATAATAATTATATAAATTATATAAGAATAATTATGTAATTTATATAAGGTGATTAAATGGAATAAAGTTGGAGGAAATTAAGAAATTATTTAAAAGAAGAATGTAATTATATAAATTATATAATATTAAATTATATAATTTATATATAAAGAAATTAATATGAATATTAAAGAAATTGAATAATAAATTAGAAAAAGGAATGTTTTAAGTTATTAAAAATTATGTTTATGCATAATTAAATTATTATGACCTTTATGAAGAATAATATTTCGGAAACGGGAACATGTTAGTGTAACATGATGTACAAGTAACGAAGTGAAAAATTATGAAAAATAATTTTTATATGTCCTATGAATTATTTTATGATTTTTGGAAGTATAAATTACATCAAATAAATACATGCACGTCATTATGCGTGTACAAAATTGTCATGTGAAATACGAAAAAAGGGTGTTAGTATTATTCATAAATCAAATTATGAATTTTGGTAAATTAAAATAAATATTTTATATTTGTTATATAAAATATTTATTACACGAGATAATTACATAATGTATAGAAATATTACATTATGGCTTGTTTTTTTTGAAAAATCTGGAAAATTCCAAGTTGGACCGAGAGAGAAAGAGGCGGTGGAATCAAGTTGGGATAAAATTTAGTTAATTGCATGGGATTATAAAAGGCAAATAAGGGAAAGGAAAAAAAAAAAAAGAAAATAAACCTACTCTATTTGTTCCTTCATTCTTCCACCCGTGAACACCACCAACCACCACCGCCGGAAACACTGCCAGAGGAAGCGAGAGAGAAATTTTGGAGTCATCAAGAGGAAGAATACTAAGCCTTTGAAAGGTATAAATATTAATTTGTATGATTTATTATGTAAATTTTTAATAAATTATTATTGTTAAAATAATTTTGTGGAAAATTAGAAAATAATTAGAATTATTATTCTAAATAATTTTTAGATGTATATGTATGAATTATGTGATTTTTGGGAGTAGCTTATTGTGAAATTTTGGACCAAAAATGGAGAAAAATTGAAAAATGTGGTATACTGTTACGGTAAGAAAGAGAGGAAGAAAGGGAACAGTGCGCCGCGCATTGCGCGCGGCGGAATTTTCTAGGCCGGGGCCAAAAACGACGTCGTTTTTGGCACGCGAAGGGGGAGCCGCGCATGGCGCGGAGGAAGTTTCTGGATTTGGCTATCGAACGACGTCGTTTTGGGACGACCGGGGGTCGGTCCGCGCAACGCGCGACCGACGAATTCAGATAAATTTACTATTTTGCCCCTGACCTTTTCCTGAAATACCAACCGTGTCCCTAGAGGCACGGAAATTACGGAAATGCCCCTGGACTTTCCGGGAAATTCCAGTTATGTCCCCAAGGCCGCGGAAATTACGAAAATGCCCCGGATCTTTTCTGTTAATGCCGAATGAGTCCCTATGGGCGCGGAAATTACCAAAATGCCCCCAGAAATGATTTTTAATTGAAATAAATGTTTAAAAATTCCAGAAAATTATAGAAAAATACTAAAAATATAGAAATGTTATTTGGGCATTAAATTTAATATTTTTGTAAAAATATTAAATTTTGGAGATTAATATTTAAATATTAATCTATTAAGTTTAAAAGGTAGAAAATGATTAAATGAAAATTCGGACAACCAAATATGTTAAATTTTATCCGATGAGCCGGATTGTCCGTATTAGAGATAATGGATATTAAGTTAAACGAATATTTTAAGGAACGAGGTTAATATAATTAACCATATAGATTAATAATTGACCTAGAGATGATATTAATTAAGTAAATTAATATCATAAAGAGATAAATAATTATTATTTGATTATTTTATGATCATAGGTTGATTGACAGAGGGTTTTGAGTTAGCAATTAAATAACTGGACGCCAGGCAAGTTCTTCAGCCTCTTTTATGTTAAATGTTGGAATGTTATGATATGTAATTCTTGTTTTAACTGCATACAAATTATGTGTTACGTGATATGTGATTAATATGACCACAATGTGTATTTTGTGCAACGATATGAATATATATGAGATATATTGCTATAGTAGAAGTACAAGCACATGATGTATGACACACACCAATCATGATAAGGTATGTGCTACGTGAATCATAACTGTTGAACTTGCTGAGCCGTTGTGCTCATTACTTGCTTAAATAATATTTTTGCAGGAAAGAAATGAATTTCAAGAATATCAGATTTTGTAGAGACGGATTTTCTAAAAGGTTATGAATGTGATTATTAAATGTTTGTAATATGATTCAAGGTGGATAATTTGTCAAGGTTATATTGATATGCTGTATGTACAGATAAGTTGGATTCGAATATGACGAGTATAGTTTAAATTATGAACTGTTATTGGTCAGCATAATTGTTACGGTAGAAATTATTATATGTTTGGTTACGAATGATGATACAAGGAATATTTGTATGGATACGAATGGTATTAAAATTTGAATGCCGAGCTTTATGATACAAGTGAAAGAAAGAAAAAGTTAAGGTTGCGATCCAGGGACTAGGATCCAGAGGTAAAGATTCTAAACATCCAAATATTATAATACAATGATTGAGTTGAGAAAAGAAGAAAAATTTATACCGAAATTTTGGTAATTGATGATTTATCAAATCAATCAAAGGATTAAAGAAGGTGATGAAAGATTTATTAACGGACCGAAATTTGGACGTAAGGAATATAATGTTAAATAAACATGAAAATTAAGATGATAAAGTGGGTCGAATTTCGGGGTCGTTACAAGGTCGGTGGAAGTGTGTGCTTTGTCCAAATTAATTAAATGAGTTTAGTATAAAAGAAAAGAAAGAACAAGAAATAAGGGAGAAGAAAGTAAAATAAAACACACAAACTCTCTATTCTCTCTTCCATTTAAGCCGCCACCTTCCACCACCGGAATCTCCATGGCCACCATGAGAGAAAAAGAATTTTGTGCTATCAAGAAGGATTACAAGCTTCAAGGAAGGTAAAACCATTAATTTTGTTGGTTTATTTTATATTTTTGTGGTAAAATAATTATTATGAAAAAATAGAAAATAATTAGCATATTTATCCTAAATAATTTTAGGATGTATATCTATAATTTATATGATTTTTGGAATTGTTTTGGTTGTGAAAATTGGAACAAAAAAATGGAAATTGTGGCAAAGTTGGTACACTGTGCAAAGGAGGAGGAAGAAGGAATTTGGAACTGTCCGCGCATTGCGCGGCAGTTCAGTAGCGCGGGCCAAAAACGACGTCGTTTTTGGCACGCGGAAGGGGGAGACGCGCATTGCGCGGAGGAAATTTCTCGAAACGCTGGGAAACGACATCGTTTTTGGGCGTCGGCAGAAACAGTCGCCGCGCGTTGCGCGGACAACCGACGACACGCTGGAAATTACCAGCGTGCCCCTGGACAATTCCTTTAATACCGAGCGTGTCCCTAACGTTGCGGTAATTACAGAAATGCCCTCAGCCTTTCTGGAAAATACCAAATATATACCTGGGGGGCTGAAATGACGGAAATGCCCCTGGACTTTCTGAAAAATTCCGGATATGTCCCTTTAGCTGCGAAAATTACCAAATTGCCCCCAGAATTAGTTTTTAATGAAATAAATGTTTAAAAATTGTTTAAAAATTATAGAAAATTATAGAAAAATACTAAAAATATAGAAATAATGTTTGGGCATTAAATTTAATATTTTTGTAAAAATATTAAATATTGGAGATTAATATTTAATTGTTTAAATATTAATCTAATAAAGTTACCATTTAGAAAATGGTTATATAAAATTTTTGGGACACCCAGATATGTTAAAATTTTATCCGATGAGCCGGGTTGTCCGTATTAGAGGTATTGGATATTAAGTTAAACGAATATTTTAAGGAATGAGGTTAATATAATTGGCCATATAAATTAATAATTGGCTTAGAGATGATATTAATTAATTAAATTAATACCATAAGGAGTTAAATAATTATTATTTGATTATCTTATGATCATAGGTTGATCGAGTTAAGGGTTTGAGCTAACAATTTAAATAACTGGACGCCAGGCAAGTTCTTCAGTTCCTTTTATGTTAAATGTTGGAATGTTATAATATGTAATTCTTGTTTTAACTGCATACAAATTATGTGTTACGTGATACGTGATTAATATGACCACAATGTGTATTTTGTGCAACGATATGAATATATATGAGATATATTGCTATAATAGATGCACAAGCACATGATGTATGACACACACCAAGCATGATAAGGTATGTGTTACGTGAATCATAACTGTTGAACTTGCTGAGCCGTTGTGCTCATTACTTGCTTAAAATAAACTTTTGCAGGTAAATAAATGAGTTTCAAAAATATCAGATTGTACTAAAGATGAATTATCTAGAAGGTTGGATACGTAACTGTTATAATTTCGATGTCATGATTCAATGTGAGTGAATTGTATTCAATGTGAGTGAATTGGTAAAATTTATGTGAATGTATTGTATCTATTTACAAATTGGTCCGGATAGGACGAATAGAGTTACATGGCGAACTAGGGTTGTTTAAGATGATTGTCACGATAAAGATTTGTTAAATGGTCTAATTGTGAATTACGATTGAAAAGAACAAATGTGAAGATATAATTATCATTAAATTTTAAATGTTGAACGTTGTGATTTTTATAAAGAAGGAAAAAGTTAAGGTTGCGATCCAGGGACTAGGATCCAGAATGTAAGGATTTTAAATATCCAAATATCTTAATACAACGATTGAATCGAGAAAAAAAAATTATATGAGAATTTTGGTGATTGATAATTTTAAAATCAATTGATGGATCAATTAAGGTGATTAAAGATTTATTAACGAACCGAAATTAGGACGTAAGGAATATAATGTTAAACAAATATGAAAGTTAAGGTAATAAGTTGGGTCGAATTTCGGGGTCGTTACATTCTCTCTCTTTCCACATAAATATAACAAAAGTACTTTCTTTCGTTCTTTCTATAAGTTATAAAGTACTGATGAGTTGGACAAATAGAATGCACATATTTTAAACTAATCATAATTACACTTTCTCTCAACTCCTGATTTTATGCAAAGCACAGTTTAATGATATACAAAATCTTTCTTTCACATGGCATTAAAATTACTTTAAATTTCTATTATGGCTTCCACATAGGCTATAAAAGGAAAATAAATACTAGGATAACAATGAACCATTTGATCAAATATTTTGAATCAAATTAATCCTAGTCATTTATTTAAAATTCTCCTTGCCTCTAAATATTGATATACCTCATTCATTACAAACTAACGAATCTAGCAAAAAGCTAAATATTGTCCACAATTCTCTTCTAATCTTAAATTCTAAAAGCTAGATTCTGAGTGGGGTTGAAAGTGATAAAAAGAGCAAAAAAAATATAAACTGTTATAAATTCATATACTGCTCTTTTACACATCTTAGCACACCCATTTCTTTATATATATTGTGCTAACATATCACTTTCTTATTTGTGTTTAATATTATTATTGTTATATTTATACATATTAAACACATCAAGCACACAATACTAACATTCACAGTTATTTACATTATTGTGCTTTATTCAAGTTGTTCGTCATTGATTATATCTATTAACACTTGAATTAATAGCTTATATACGTTAATCAGAAGTTTATACATAGTCCTTCTGAAAAGTAAAAAACAAGTGATCTGGTCTTTAGTAACTTTCCTTTAATAAGATCGGTATCACTTGAAAGCCGTGAACTGCAACCCTTTCTAGTTAAGTGATATAAGAAAATATTTTCTCAAGATTGGATAATTTTATCCTTATAATTCTTGTTGGAAAATAATTTTCCTTTGTGTATAGAAAGAAGATTCGTATATAGTCCTCTTTTTTAGAGTGATAAGCAAAAAATATAAAACATTTGATCTATAAAGCGTTGAAGATTGACCTTCATTAAAAGAGTTAATCTCACCTTATAAAAGTGTTCTATATAAACCAAATTGATCCATATACATAACTATAACATTATTCGTGATCATTAGTTTAACTGTCACTTTGCAGGAATTAATCTTGAACTGATAGTATCTTTCATCCTATAATTTTTGGCATATCTGAACTCAAATTGATTATCAAACTGCTTAATGAAAGAAGCATTTTATTAAAGATAACAAATCATTGTAAACAAAAAGGTAGAGCTGAGTGTTCTTCTAGTGTGTGAAGAATTGAGTGATTCTGGTTTCGAGACCAAGATCTTAGAAAGGCCATAGGTTTGAGGTTTCTAGGTGAGTAAGGAAGAGAAAATATATTAAGTTCAAAGACCAGCCAAAGAAAAAATATAAAAAGCTCTGAAAAAGGGAATCTGCATTCTTGAATAAGACTAGGGGATAGTTGTTCTAAGATATAATTAGATTTGTAAAGGTTTCTCCACCTAAGTGAAGGAGTTTACTATTTTTATAGTGGAAAAATCCTAAATCCTGGAGAGGAGTTTGGGGACTGGACTAGCTATATATATAGGGGAGATATATATAGTGAGCTAGGATATATCACTATGCTATTTGTTTGGTATCTCTCCATCCCTATCTTTTTATCTATTATATTCTATTCTTTGACCTGTTATATGCAAATTCGGCTTGAGATAGAGTAACATCCCATTGCCTCGGCTTAGACCTAACCAGACACCTTAGAAGATTTCCCGGACTTCGGTTCACCACTATAGTCTGACCTTCGGTTTGATGGTGATAGGCGCTGTTGAAATTCAATTGTGTCTCGAGCTTCTCCCATAAACTCTTCCAAAAATTACTCATAAATTTGGTATCACGGTCGAAAGTGATTGGCTTAAGAATGCCATATAAGTGTATAATCTCGTGAAAGTAGAATGGGCTATCCAACTAGCATCCATTACTTTTTAACAAGGGACAAAGTGAACCATCTTGGAAAACAAATCAACCACCACTAGCATAGAAACCATTACACGCTGTGTTCGGGGTAAGTCGAACACAAAATACATACTTACATCAAACCATCAAGCTTAAGTACCAAGTAAAAAAGTGTACAATCCCACAGTCGTAAAAACTCCTTTGGACCTCTGGCATACATAGCATCTCTCCACGAAGTGTGCCACGTCACTGAATATTTTTGGCCAATAGTAGTCAGCCGAAACCAAGGCCAATGTCTTGTCTAGCCCGAAATGCCCTTCGTTGTGCAACTCACTGACGATCTGTTGTCGGAGTGAACAATCGGATATTCACAACTGCAATCCTCAAAATAGATAACCATGATGATTAATGTAGCCATGCCTCCGTCCTTCATTTACTTCTCGAACTATCTTTTCGAATGAAGGATCTTCAAAATATATATCGATAAAGGTTTCAAACCCTGTGACTTTATTACTCATGGTGCCAAGAAATAAAGCCCTTTGGCTAATTGCATCGACAACACGGTTTAGATTTCCAAATAGTTGCCTCAATGTGAAAGTAAACTCCTGCAAGTATGCCACCCATTTGGCATGCCTTCGGCTTTACTTGTGCTAACCAACAATGTACTTCAAAGCGTCATGGTCAGTGACAAGAATGAACTCCCTCTGTGCTAGATAATGACACCAATGCTTCAAAGATTGAACAGTGGAGTAAAACTCCAAGTCATAAGTGGAATAATTCTTCTTTGACCCTAATAACTTCTCACTGAAGAAAGTAATTGACCGACCTCTTTGACTTAGAGCATCACCAATGTCGACTCCCGACGCATCATAATTTACTTAAAAGACTTTCTCAAAGTCAAAGAGTGCTAATATTGGTGTCTCAATCATCTTTTGTTTGACCAGTTGAAAACTGGCTTCAGCCTCTTCGGACTATTGGAACTCACGCCTTTTGAGACATTCTATAATAGGTGCAATTAGGATACTGAAATTTCTGATGAACTGACGATAAAAAGAAGTCAATCCATGGAAACTCCTAACATCATGCAATGTCTTCGACATAGGTCATGTCAAAACTGCATCGATCTTGGACTGGTCAACATGAACACCTTCGGTAGAAACAACAAAGCCAAGGAAAGTTACCGAAGTTGTGAAATAAGAAATCTTCTTCTGGTTGATAAACAAACTTTCCTTCCTCAACACCTCAAACACAGCTCGGAGATGTTCATGATGTGATTCCTAGTTTAGACTATAGATAAGAATATCATCAAAATAAACAACTACAAATTTTTCAATAAAAGGTTGTAATACCTGATGCATAAACCTTATGAATGTACTGGGGGAATTGAAAAGTCCAAAAAGAATGACCATCCATTCATACAATCCATGTTGCCTTTTGGACATTGTTTTCCATTCATCTCAAGGACGAATCCTGATTTGATGGTATCTGCTCTTAAGGTCAATCTTTGAAAAGACCTTAGCTCTAGACTATTGATCTAACATGTCATCTAGGTGAGGAATTAAAAATTGATATTTCACAGTAATCTTATTAATTACCTTCCTGTTAATACATATTCTCCACAATCCATCTTTCTTCTGTACTACCAAAGCAGGTACTGCACACGGGCTCATACTTTCACGAATGTAACCATTTTTCAATAACTCCACTACTTGCCTCTACAGCTCTTTACATTCTCTAGGACTGAGTATGTATGCTAGCCTATTAGGCAAACTTAATCCTGGCACGAATTCAATCTGATGTTGAATATCCCTCATCGATGGTAACCCAGGTGGAAGCTCCTCTAGCATCAAATCAGTAAACTCCGATAGCAGCTTCTACACATCGACTAGTAATTCCATGTTCCCATCAGTCGTGCCACTCCCAAAAGGAAGTAAAGCATACACCAAACCTTCATGCTCAACCTCAGTTAAGAATCTAGACATTGATAACATGTTGGTGTTCCCGACTGCCCAAGTCGAACTGCTTTATTCCTGCCGAGGTGCTAACACACTCTTCTTCCCTTTGATAATAAGGGAGTATGTATTTCTTCGACCATCATGAATGACACTTCTGTTGTACTTCCAAGGTTTACCTAACAACACATGGTATACATCTATAGTGACCACATCACACAAACAGTGTCAAAATACATTTTATTGATTGAAAAAGATACTAAACATTTTTTGTCTACTTTTACCTCATTGCCTTTGTTCAACCAAGACAGTTTGTATGGCTTGGGGCGTCAATCTGTCTTAAGTTAAAATTTTTGAATAGCTTCTTCTGATATTACATTTTTATAGTTGTTACTGTCTCTAATCATCTTGCAGACCTTATCTGCTACCATGTAAGTCGTATGAAATATATTAGTCCTCAACCAATCATCTTCTGATTCACTTTTAAGAGTCAACAAAATTTTACGAATGACCAAAGTCTCCTGTCCATCTCCATACAACACATCTTCATCCTCATAATCATCATATATGGGCTCTCCAAACTTTTCGGTCTCATTCACCACATCTTCCTCAATCAAGAGATTTTTATACCTTACATATGTATTATACCTTACATATGTTAATAATACATTCTAACTCATTACCAACCGTTTACATAAGCATTATGTTACTTTTACATAGCTTTTGGGTATGTTAAATTATACTTTTTTTGTTTCATTATACTTTAATACCCTTTATATTGACCATTTTTTATCAATCTAGGGCTTACATAACCTATCCTTGTTATCTTGCATCAAAACATAGCTTTTCAGACACTTAAATTTTTTACACATGAATAGTAACCTCGCCTCGAGGTCAACTGAATTCGTCCACAGCGAATTCCTCTCGGTCACACTGTGCCTCGGCACAGTGTTCAGTCCAAAACACTGCGCCCCAGCGCAGTCCTGCAGAATCAGAAAAGTTAATTTTTGTATTATCTTTGCTGATTTTTAACTTCTGCATCTTACATTCAATTAAGCTCAAATTTAAACCATAGTTAAGCCTTACTACCTAGTATTTTAAAAAAATACAATTTGATTCATTTGGCTTCTTAAATTACCAAAGCATTCGCCCGTAAAAGGGTGTTTAAACTTATTTTCAACCTTCAACTCATTTTCACCAACTTTGTGATTTTTTGTCATTTGCGTCTAAACTTCATTCCAACACTTCATAAAGCTCATATATATCCTATAACATATGTCTAAACCTTTGAATCAACCCTGTGTTGCACGAGGTGGGATTTGTCCATCAAAATCCATTTTAGGTCGAAACGATCGATTTCGATCGTTCGAATCGCATTTTTGTTCTAACTTTCATCCGTTGACTACCAAATCAACATAGACACGTGTGATAAGATAAAACTAACTCATTTAACTTCATTTCACTATTAATTACTCAAAATTGTCAAAAAAAACACATTTTTGTTGAATTTTCACCAACTTTACATAATTTTTCATTTCACACACTTAGACTTTCTTTTCATATACTCATTAAAGAGTTCATTTCTAACATTTGTATACTTACCCTACACATATATGAATTGGTCAAATTTTATTTACCTTTAAATTATGTTGACATGAACTTATTACCATTTTAGGTAGATTTAACCTCCAAAAATAATGATTTCTATACTTTTAAGTATTTATCATGCCATCTTTCATGAAATTACACTTTATATACATATGTTCAACCTTATAACTCAAGGTTTCACCAAAATCTTCCAACTCTAGACACTTTTTCTTTCATAATTCATAACTTTAACTATACATACATACATAGACTAGCATAAATCAAAGTTTTAAGTGTAGAAATTTCTTAAACCTTCATGGATGCTCAATCTTCTTACGTATAAAGCTTCACTGTGATGAGGCCGTCAACTTTTCTTCTTGCTCCATGACCATTCAAGCCTTCAAGCTCCAAGAACTCAAGCTTTCTTTCCTAAGCTTTCACGGTTTCCTCTCTCTTTCTCTCTCTCAGGGTTCTATTTCTCTAGCAACAAAATGAAGATGGAATCTAGCTTGGCTAGATTTTAATGAGAGTTAACTTACTTAATCATGGCTAATTCAACCTAAGGGCATTTTGGTCATTTCACATAATTAGTCAAGGGCATTTTTGTCATTTCACCTCTTAGGACACAATGGTTATTACTTAATTTGTCAAGGGCATTTTGGTCATTTCACCCTTTAGGGCACAAAGGTCATTAAATAATTTGTGAAGGGCATTTTGGTCAATTGCCAACTTTGCTAGATTTTCAATTTAATAGAAATTTCCATTTAAGGAAACTTTTTTAATTTTCTTTCATTAATTCATTTCATGCTGATTTAAATTGGTTTTTCTTTCAATTGACCGACTAGGTCATTCGTTTTTCACTGTACTACGTTCACGTGGTCTCATTTAATAGCATAATTAGTCATTTAATCGCAAACCGGCTAAATTGATCCTTCCTTTCTGCACATGTTGCCATACATTACCTTGTCATTCTCGTAACCTAACCTCTCAAGGCCTATTCATTAAGCTAGTTATTTTTGTTTATAACTAAAGCTTAATTTACATATTCTTTCATCATTTTACTTTTCTCTAAATCTTAATTTTCTTTTTATTCATTAGATTAAATATATATATATATATATATATATATATATATATATATATATATAGTTATATTCATACATTTAATCTATCACACTCTGACACACTACAGTGTCTTACAATAATTCTTTTATGACTACCTAATCATAAGTATTACAATCTATCTTTCGCCTTTAATCCATTTAATTTTTATTAAATCATAGTAAATTATATTTTATATAATTTCAATATATATCAAGCTACTAATGTACCTTTTATTAATGACTAATCTTTATAAATTCTGTAGACCCCTTTTTATATCAAGAGTCCCTCTTTACCAATTCAACCACATAGAACATTCTTAACACATTGATTAACTAATAAATTAAATT
Organism: Hedera helix; assembly: GCA_947179155.2. Classification (NCBI taxonomy): domain Eukaryota; kingdom Viridiplantae; phylum Streptophyta; class Magnoliopsida; order Apiales; family Araliaceae; genus Hedera; species Hedera helix. The sequence goes on along the minus strand of OX359284.1, from coordinate 5,273,334 downwards.
TAATCTCTTATTTACACTTTATGTCATTCCAAACTAGGTTTTAACTTCTAACCTTTATTTAATTAGTCAAGAGCCTTATTTAGAAATTTTGTCAAAAATTAGGGATGTCACAGCCAGCCTAATCATCCATCTCTCATATAAAAAATAAATAAAAAATATAAAAAACAAAAGAAGAAGAAGAAGAAGAAGAAGAAGAAGAAGAAGGGATTAATAGTTGGTGTGCTGTCGCATGCACCCAAAAATAAAATTTTACTTTGAAAAAATATTAATGTAGTAGTGTAAGTAAAAGTTGATCTGTGAGGATCCGAGTTTCCAGGATCTCTTTAATAATATCAAATGAGAATTAATTGATTAAATTATCAAGGTTGTTAAATTAATTATTATATTATGTGATTTAAGGTATGTGATATGATTTAATTGATAAATTAAATTTGTACAGAGATGGTGATGATTTGTGTTGGTTTAGAAAAAATTGAAAAGTAAATAAGTTGTTTAAAAACAATTTATGAAGGATAAGAAAAATGTCAGGTAAATGTACAATAAATTGTACAATTAAATGAAAATGCAGAAATTATGATTTAATTGAGGTTACGTGGTAATGTGAAATATATTAAATTTGATATGTATATTTATATATGTGAATGTTTAATTGATAATTATAAATTTCATTAATTATGATAATTAAGGGATTAATAATTAAATTAATCCAAAGTAAGATAAAAGTTAATGAGGAAACTAAGGAAAGTTGAAATTATTGAATTTAGATCTATCAAGAATTTTGGAAGAAATTTAGAAATTAATTGAGAAGAAAATGTAATTATATAAATTATATAATAATAATTATATAATTTATATAAGGAAATTAAAATAAGGTATGAAGAAAATAATAATTATATAAATTATATAAGAATAATTATGTAATTTATATAAGGTGATTGAATAGAATAAGGTTGGAGGAAATTAAGAAATTATTTAAGAAAGGAGAATGTAAATATATAAATTATATAATATTAAATTATATAATTTATATATAAAGAAATTATTATAAATATTAAAGAAATTGAATAATAAATTAGAAAAAGGAATGTTTTAAGTTATTAAAAATTATGTTTATGTATAATGGAATTATTATGACGTTTACGAAAGATAATATTTCAGAAACGTTAACATGTTAGTGTAACATGTTGTCCAAGTAACGAAGTGAAAAATTATGAAAAATAGCTTTTATATGTCATATGAATTATTTTATGATTTTTGGAGGTATAAATTATCTCATATAATTACATGCATGGCGTTATGCGTGTACAAAATTTGTCAAGTAAAGTACCCAAAAATGGTATAAATATTAATAATAAATCATGTTATGATTTTTGGTGAATTAAAATAAATATTTTATATACATTATATAAAATATTTATTACACGATATAATTACGTAATGTGTTAAATTAACTAAAGTTTTGCATGGAATTCTCTAGAAAATCCGGAAACTTGCAAGTTGGTTGGCGTGAGAGAGAGAGAGGCGGTGGACTTGTCTTTGTTTTCAAAATAGTTAAATTCTTTGGTTATTAAAAAGGAAAGAAATAAGGAAATAAAGGGAGGATGCACATAAAATAATAAAACACTCTCTCTTTCTCTCTATTGGCACCACCCGAAGCCACCACCTTGCCACCGGAAACCTTCATGAGCCACCAAGAGGATGTCATCAAGTATAGAAAAGCTTCAAAAGAAGGATTTGCAAAGCTTTGGGAAGGTTGATCGAGTTAAGGGTTTGAGCTAACAATTTAAATAACTGGACGCCAGGCAAGTTCTTCAGTCCCTTTTATGTTAAATGTTGGAATGTTATGATATGTAATTCTTGTTTTAACTATATACAAATTATGTGTTACATGATACGTGATTAATATGACCACGATGTGTATTTTGTGCATCGATATGGATATATATGAGATATATTGCTATAGTAGAAGCACAAGCACATGATGTATGACACACACCAAGCATGATAAGGTATGTGCTACGTGAAGTATAACTGTTGAACTTGCTGAGCCGTTGTGCTCATTACTTGCTTAATAAACATTTTTGCAGGAAAGAAATAAATTGCAAGAATATCGGACTAATTGTTAGAGATGAATTGTCTAGAAGGTGGGAAACGTTTTGTTATATTTTCCATTCAATGTGGATACATGTATTAAGTTTATAATGATATTACCTATGTACATATATGTCGAATCCAGACAGGATAAGTAAAGTTAAATTTTGAACTGTGATTGTACTAGATAGTTGTTACGATCGAAATTATAAAATGACTTAATTATGATTTATGAAACGAAAAATGTTGTATGGATATATACAATATTAAACTTTAAATGTTGAGTTTCACGATATTTGTAATAAAAAGAAAAGAGAAAGTAAAGGTTGCGATCCATGGGACTAGGATCCAGAATGTAAGGATTTTAAATATCCAAATATTTTAATACAACGATTGATTAAAAGAAAAAGAAAAATTTATACGAGAATTTTGATAATTGATGATTTAAAATCAAATAATGGATCAATTAAGGGTTTATATAAGGGATTAAAGATTTATTAACGGACCGAAATTTGGACGTAAAGGAAGATAATGTATAATAAATACAAAATTTAAGGTAAGAATATGGGTCGAATTTCGAGGTTGTTACAGTTGGTATCAGAGCTAGAGGTTAAGAACCTTAGGTAAATGATACCTTAGGCTATAACCTAAGTAAGAAAGAGTACAGTTAGTTGTGTGTTCTGAAAACCTAAGCGTATAGTAAGCTCGTGACTCATGATTGTATGGTGGAGCCCCTTTAGCGAATGGGCGACTATGGCCTGACTAGGACAAGCTCCTCAACCATATGATTATGGTAAGTTCCTGAGTCCAAATACGTGATAAGTTTGATGAACATGGGGGGGATTAGAATGGAAAAAGGTATGAGTTGAGAAAGTTGTTCTCAAAAATTTGGCTAAAGTAAAGGAAATATGAAAGATTGCAAGGAAGAGATAAGATTATAAGGAAGAGATAAAGATGTTAAGAAAGATTTGAATGAAACGAATTAAGAAAATTTATAAGTTCAATTAAGAACATATTTGAAAAAATATCTGCAATGATTCAAAGATGAATCTCAAAGATAATCGGGGACACCTGATTTAAGCAATAAAGATGACAAGTTAATCTAAAAAGTACAGAAAGAGATCATAATAATATGATCAGAAACAGTGAGAGGATCGTACTACGATAAGATCACAAGATAAGAGAAGCGAATAAAAAGCAGATTGTGAAGTCAGATCATGATGGGATTAAGTGAAAATGTGAAATAACAGAGAGACCTGTTAATGGTCAACAAGGTATAGCTTGATGCTATAAAGAGATATGGTACTACGAAATGGTACAAGAAGAATACAGAGATTGATGAGACATGAATGACGAATGTTATAATAAGGGGCAGGAAACTTGGGTACGAAATTTCATTTGAGGACTCATATGGTGACTGAGTTGCACAATCCTTTGTATGGGCGGGGGATTTGTGTTTACTTAGTTACTATGTGATAATCATTGAAATGTTAGAGTCGCGCTAAGAGTTTCTGATAGTTAGATAATATTAAGTTTAGGCACGAGTTCTTAAAACTCATGCATGTGGTAAGTCCATGACTCATAATCGTATGGTATGTTTTGAGCCCCTCAGCATATGGACAGTCTTTGATATGTTCTCAGACTACATATTGCTAGGACAAGCTTTAAAACTCATATTCTTGTGGTAAGTTCCTGGACTCATAATGTGTGGCAAGTTTGATGAACTATACGGGGGTATAGAAAAGCTGGAGTAGATAGAAATTTTAATGTGATAAATGAAAATAGTCCTAGCAATAATTTAATATTTAAGTAAAGGAACTGAAGGCGAATATTAGGGAATTTAGGATATTCCCACTCTTCTAGCGTTGCTAGATTTCGAAAATTTTTGGCCTCAAGTTGATTTGGCACGTGTGTGCTTTGAAAAATATAAATGAAATTTTTAAGCGATTTAAAAAGTGTCTATGCTACTTGTCTCGGCTAGACAAAAATGTTTTTACATCAAAATGTATTTCAAAAGAATCATCCACGCACCTTTTAGCCCGGTGTAGATGTGATGAATGACGGAATGCTCAACGTGTTATTGAGACGGTGCGGTACTATTTCGTCATAAGATGATTCAACACCATAAAGTGTGGTTTATGGTGTAGGAATTATTAACGATGAAATTCTCAACGGACTGTCAAGATGATGCGGTAACATGAAGTCATAAATGATTTTGATTTATAAAAGTATGTCAAAGCTATAAGTCATTGCCATTTGACTCGGCTAGACGTTTTGAAAAGTTTTGACATGATAAAGGTTTTAGAAAAATTTCTGCGAGTTATAAATTGTTAAAAGTAAGTCTATGCTAATTGGTCTAGCTAGACAAGCGTTGAAGAAATATAAGTCTGAGCTATTGATTCAGCTAGACAAATTTTAAATTATATTTATTGACTTCGTATTCTTTGAAAGTTATAACTAAGTAAATTTCTTTTGAATGAATTCTAAGGCTGAGATGAACAAAAAGATTAAGACTATTGCAGGTTGATCGAATGGTCACCTGGCATAGCAAGACACAGGCATTGCAGATTGATCATCTGGCGTGCCAATATATGGTGAAACATCCATTACTTTAATGACAGATTGATCCACTGTCAGGGTTTGCAGTATGAAGTACTCGGGGAGCGAAGTACTGTAAACCGGGATAAAAGTTCATTCAGCAAAGTATGAAAGTTGCTAAAATAAAAATTTTGAATCCTTCTACTCTTATGAAGATTGGATGGTAGGATGGGGTAATATTCTTTAATTGTGAGCGATGATGAAAGCAATGATGGTGAGGTAAAGAAAGTATGGAATGTAATGGATTAAGAAAGGGTAATGTGCAATGACTGTGAGAAAGAAAGGGCAGAAAAATATGTGGAATAAATGTAAACAAATTGTGAAGTATTAGTACATAGAAATTTCGATGACGAAATTTTATGAAGGAGGGGTGAATGTGACACCCAGGATTCTTAAAATAATTTTAAATAAGGATTATGATAAATCAAGTAAAGGTTAGTATTTAAAATCTAATGTTAAATAATGGAGGTATTAAAGAATAAATTATGAAATATGAAGAAGATTATGAACGTGAATTAAGAAGAAAATGATGAATGTACAGAGTATATATGAGGTGTAATAGAAGGTATGAAATAAGTTGATTAAGTAAGGATATGTACAATTAGAGGAAAACAAAGTTTTCGAAAAATGAAAACATATCTTGATAAATACCTCAAGGAAAGAGCTAAAGCTTTATAGTCACAAAGAAATTGTGAATGTGATTTAAGAATTGAATATTCTGACAATTATGATTTTATGCGGTTATCCATGTAAGTTAAGAATATTAAAGAGTAAAATATAATTATTATGGAATGAGTTGTATTCACCAAGATAAAGATATTGCAAGGTACTATAAATAAATTACGTATGATTATTACGACAATTATGATTCCGAGGACGGAATCCTGTTAAGGAGGGAAGAATGTGAGGATCCGAGTTTCCAGGATCTCTTTAATAATATCAAATGAGAATTAATTGATTAAATTATCAAGGTTGTTAAATTAATTATTATATTATGTGATTTAAGGTATGTGATATGATTTAATTGATAAATTAAATTTATACAGAGATGGTGATGATTTGTGTTGGTTTAGAAAAAATTGAAAAGTAAATAAGTTGTTTAAAAACAATTTATGAAGGATAAGAAAAATGTCAGGTAAATGTACAATAAATTGTACAATTAAATGAAAATGCAGAAATTATGATTTAATTGAGGTTACGTGGTAATGTGAAATATATTAAATTTGATATGTATATTTATATATGTGAATGTTTAATTGATAATTATAAATTTCATTAATTATGATAATTAAGGGATTAATAATTAAATTAATCCAAAGTAAGATAAAAGTTAATGAGGAAACTAAGGAAAGTTGAAATTATTGAATTTAGATCTATCAAGAATTTTGGAAGAAATTTAGAAATTAATTGAGAAGAAAATGTAATTATATAAATTATATAATAATAATTATATAATTTATATAAGGAAATTAAAATAAGGTATGAAGAAAATAATAATTATATAAATTATATAAGAATAATTATGTAATTTATATAAGGTGATTGAATAGAATAAGGTTGGAGGAAATTAAGAAATTATTTAAGAAAGGAGAATGTAAATATATAAATTATATAATATTAAATTATATAATTTATATATAAAGAAATTATTATAAATATTAAAGAAATTGAATAATAAATTAGAAAAAGGAATGTTTTAAGTTATTAAAAATTATGTTTATGTATAATGGAATTATTATGACGTTTACGAAAGATAATATTTCAGAAACGTTAACATGTTAGTGTAACATGTTGTCCAAGTAACGAAGTGAAAAATTATGAAAAATAGCTTTTATATGTCATATGAATTATTTTATGATTTTTGGAGGTATAAATTATCTCATATAATTACATGCATGGCGTTATGCGTGTACAAAATTTGTCAAGTAAAGTACCCAAAAATGGTATAAATATTAATAATAAATCATGTTATGATTTTTGGTGAATTAAAATAAATATTTTATATACATTATATAAAATATTTATTACACGATATAATTACGTAATGTGTTAAATTAACTAAAGTTTTGCATGGAATTCTCTAGAAAATCCGGAAACTTGCAAGTTGGTTGGCGTGAGAGAGAGAGAGGCGGTGGACTTGTCTTTGTTTTCAAAATAGTTAAATTCTTTGGTTATTAAAAAGGAAAGAAATAAGGAAATAAAGGGAGGATGCACATAAAATAATAAAACACTCTCTCTTTCTCTCTATTGGCACCACCCGAAGCCACCACCTTGCCACCGGAAACCTTCATGAGCCACCAAGAGGATGTCATCAAGTATAGAAAAGCTTCAAAAGAAGGATTTGCAAAGCTTTGGGAAGGTTGATCGAGTTAAGGGTTTGAGCTAACAATTTAAATAACTGGACGCCAGGCAAGTTCTTCAGTCCCTTTTATGTTAAATGTTGGAATGTTATGATATGTAATTCTTGTTTTAACTATATACAAATTATGTGTTACATGATACGTGATTAATATGACCACGATGTGTATTTTGTGCATCGATATGGATATATATGAGATATATTGCTATAGTAGAAGCACAAGCACATGATGTATGACACACACCAAGCATGATAAGGTATGTGCTACGTGAAGTATAACTGTTGAACTTGCTGAGCCGTTGTGCTCATTACTTGCTTAATAAACATTTTTGCAGGAAAGAAATAAATTGCAAGAATATCGGACTAATTGTTAGAGATGAATTGTCTAGAAGGTGGGAAACGTTTTGTTATATTTTCCATTCAATGTGGATACATGTATTAAGTTTATAATGATATTACCTATGTACATATATGTCGAATCCAGACAGGATAAGTAAAGTTAAATTTTGAACTGTGATTGTACTAGATAGTTGTTACGATCGAAATTATAAAATGACTTAATTATGATTTATGAAACGAAAAATGTTGTATGGATATATACAATATTAAACTTTAAATGTTGAGTTTCACGATATTTGTAATAGAAAGAAAAGAGAAAGTAAAGGTTGCGATCCATGGGACTAGGATCCAGAATGTAAGGATTTTAAATATCCAAATATTTTAATACAACGATTGATTAAAAGAAAAAGAAAAATTTATACGAGAATTTTGATAATTGATGATTTAAAATCAAATAATGGATCAATTAAGGGTTTATATAAGGGATTAAAGATTTATTAACGGACCGAAATTTGGACGTAAAGGAAGATAATGTATAATAAATACAAAATTTAAGGTAAGAATATGGGTCGAATTTCGGGGTCGTTACATGATCCCAGAGAGAATGATTAATTTAATTTTATGTTTTTGTAAACCAAAATTGGGGGATTTTTAAATTAAAGAAATAATTTAAATAAAAATAACTAAAATAATTATGCAAGTAATTTAATGAAATAAATAAGAAGAAAAAGTATTGGTTTAAGTTAACATCCACCATCAAGAATTTACAACTGATCATCGAAGCAAGAATAACTCAATTCATATTTTAAATATTCAACGTGGAATAATTACTCCCATTCGAATAATTTTTCTATCTCTCCTTAAATTTTTGTTAAGTAGAAACATGCGATCTAAATAACCCTTACTATTAAATAATCTCAAACAAGCGCTAAAGATTTAACCTAGTAATAACTTTAAGAATTAGAGAGATCGTTGACCTAAACAAGACAAGTCAAGCGTTTGCATTGAATTTAGATGAATATTCTTTCTAAGATATAAAAAAAAAAAATTGATCTACAAAATAATTATTGTAATATCCCGGAGATTTAAATTAATTAGAAATAAAATATTTAATATTTAATAAAGGTTGGAGTTTGATAACCTAGTAGTGGTAGATAAATAGAGGTCCAAATTAAATTTAATGGACTAACTTAGATATGGTGATATCAAATTTTTGATAAGTTAGCAAGTAAAGTGATAATTCAATAATCTTGACTAATAGCAAGTCTAATTAGATTAAGAGAATTAATTAGTGGTGTTATGTAATTATGCGACGTGGTTGCATATAAATTGAACATGTATTTATATGAATATATGTATGTGCATATTTAGTAACATAATTTAATGGTTAAATAAATTATGGTAAATAAAGGGATTAATATTAAATTAATCCAATTTGAATTAAAAAGTTTATTTTGGAATTAATTTAGTTATTATATTGATTATACTTATTAGTCAATAGTTATGCAGATTATTGATAAATTATTTGTGAGGAATAATTATGTAATTTATATAATTATAAATTATATAAGGTAGTTAAATTAATTAAGGGAGAATAGTAATTATATATATAAATAAAAAGGGATTAAATTAATTGAGTAATTTTAAATAGTAATTGAATATATTAAATGAATATATTCTATAATTAAATAAATCATTGTAAATGATTTATGGGAGTGAGAAATTTAATTATACAATTATTTATGTAATATTTATTAAATAATTTAATAAATTATTTAAATAAGAAATTGAGTAAATATATTATTACTTTAATGTATTTTCGGGTAAATGGATTTATTTCCATAATTGATGAGAAATGAATTATTTAATGTAAATGTATTAAATAATTTGAATTATGGCCTAAATAATATATATTAAATTATATATTGTATTTATTTTAATTTCATAATTTATTGTGAAATTGTTTTTAGAAGTAATGTAATGTGTATAAATAATATATATATATATAAATTATATATATTATTATTAGTAAACAAACCCTAAAGTTTTTAATATCAAAATAATTGATAAGTTTTCTATTAATTAAATATTCAATTAAATTGAATATAATGAGTTAATTAAATTTTATAAATTAATTAATATGATTATTAATTAATGTAAATAATGTGAGATATTAAGAATAATATTTATTAGTCCATTTAGTAATTTAATACTAATGGGTTAGAGTATTTAATTATTTATTCAATCTAGTTATTTATTTAATCATGGATTGAATAATTAATGTGTAACAAAATTAATAACTAATTATTTGGATTATAATTAAATAGTCCAATGATGAATTAAATGGACTTGACTTGGTAGTAGCCCAAGTGATTTATTAGGAGTCCAATTGGTATTTTAAATAAAACCCAAAGTTTGAGCCCACTTGGAAATAAATTGTTTAACTATTATTTATTAAAAAAGTGACTTGGGACAACATTTTGGGACAATCTTCTTGCATCAGCCGTGTGAGGAGGGAAGGAGTGCAAATTGAATTGTTATTTTAATTTAATTTTCAATTATTTAATAATTAGGTTGCTTGTTTTGATTTTTGGTGAGACTTTTCCCACCAAATTCTCACCAACTAAGTCATGGGCTAGCTTTCTTGTGCAAGTATCCAAGTAAGAGCATCATGAATTATAGATATAATTTTTGTATCTAGGAATTTTACAAGTATACTTGAAATTGTAGACATTGCATTTCATTTATTTTTTTTCCAAGTTCTAAAAGAGAGAGTTTAAGAGAAATAGCTTGGGAGAGTAAGTATTTTGAGAGAAAGCAAGGAGAAGGTAGAGAAAGAGTTCTTGGTTCATGTCTTCAAGTTTCACAACCTATTTTGGAAGAAAAAAGAAGATAGTCATTAAAACAAGGTAATAGTTATTTTAAATCTACCTTTGTTTTAAATTAATTAAATTATTATGTTAGTATAAACATGTTAATATAGTCAATAATGTGTGGTAGTAATATTTATGCCATGCTTGAGTTTAATATGCTTGGTTTGTATTTTGGTATAATTTATATGCTAAAAATATGTGTTTGGTGGTGTTAAATTAAGTCTCAAAATAATGACCAAAAATAATTTTTATAATATTTAGATTTAATGTTATAATATTATAGAACATTAAATCATGAGAAAAACAAAGTTTGAATCACTCAAAATGGAGTTTTACACAAAAAGTTATGATTTATAGTAGTTTATGTGATATAATAATTTTTATGAAAAAATGGTATTAAATCATGGAAAATAAAATTTTCATGTTATAAATTGATATTAAGTGATTGGTAATTTTTTTGGATTTTTATTGAGGACTTAAAGATTTCTTGAAGGTATAATTTTAATTAAAATATGCATTGTTCACAATCTGCTTGGAAGAAGAAAAAAAACACTGGGCGCGAAATGCGCGCGACACTGTTCACTGCCTGACCGCGGAGCCAAACGACGTCGTTTGGCATAAGAAAAAATTACTACCGCGCATTCGCGCGGAAGCCAGCAGACGGGACTTCAAAACGGCACCGTTTTGGACCGTTCATTTTATTACGCGCGCCATGCGCGGAAGAAAAATTCGGGGAAATTACAAGTTTGCCCCTCCGTTCGTTTTTCGACAAAATTACTATTTTTCCCTCGGGTCAGTTTTTAACTTAATTACAGAATTGTCATTCTGGATAATTTTAATTAATTTAAATGTTTAAAAATTAATTTAAAATTATAACAAAAATAATTATAATACGAAAATGATATTTGGGATGATATTTTTCATTAAGTTTAATATTTAAATATTTTTAAATAATAATCTAGTTAGCTAAATTTATGGTTAAGTTAAATAAATAAAGATTTCATTAATTATTTATTATTTAAAATGTTAATAATAAATAAAGGTGATAAATTAGAAATTATTATTTAATTCCTATTAAATAATAATTAAAGAGAGATAAAAATTTATAAATTAATAAGAATAATTAAGTAATTAATTATTATTTAATTAACATTAAATAATGATTAATGAAAATTAAGTTATTAGATTAATAATTATTTAATTTAAATAATAAATAAGGATGAATAATTTGATTATTATTTAACCTTAAATAATAATTAAAATTAATTAAATAATTAATTATTATTTAATTGACATTAAATAATAATTAAAGAGGATTAAAATTTGTAAACTATTATTTAATTTTCTTAAATTAAATAATAAATGAGGTTAATTACTTGGTTAAGTATTAGTTGATTAATATTAAATTAAAGAAGGTTAAAATTAAATCATTAATTATTTATTATTTAATTATTATTAAATAATAAGTAAGTACAATTAGTTATTATTTATTTTAAGTAATAATTAAAGATAATTAATTAATTTCTATTTAATCAAGATTAAATAGTAATTAAATAGAGATTGAGTTAATAAAACAATTTGAATTTAATTATGTTTTAATTAAACAATTGTAATAAGTTGTTTAAAGGTTTAATAAGTGACCAACACTTAAGAAAAATATTTTCTAACTTATTAAATTATTAACCTAATTTGATTGAAGGTCTATAAGGTTCATAATATTGTTTTGACTGATGTAAATTATGTGTTAGTACTTATGTGTGGTAGATAAGTTCCTGAGTGAGCGTATAGTTGTACAAATAAACTGTACTAATTATTAGGCCAACTTTATTAATGTTAGGTCTTTCAAAGCTAGTTAGTTAAAGCTAGACATTAATTGTAGCTGAGCAGATAGGCAAGTTTCCTAAACCCTACTCAATTTATATTCGAGCAGGATATATTATTTTATTGTTCAAGTTCCTAACTCAAACTCAAGTTATTATGTTTCAAGCATGCTAGCGGTTTAATTCTGTATAATTATTTCACCTCTTTAAATTGGTGATTCGCACATAGTGCTTGTTGCATGTGTTCATCAGGTATGAAAGGCTGATCACCTTCATTACCATAAGGTTCAGTTAAATTTGTTCATGGTCATTATTGACACTCAACATTAATTAATTCAGTCATTCAATTATTGAAATTATGATTCGTACTCTTTCACAATTATTATATTGTTGAAAATCCAAAAGCTTATTCTTTCTTTCAATCATGATATATCATTATTGTATTTAAACTTGCTGAGCAAAGTCGTTGCTCACTCTTGCTATATCATGATAACAAATTTCAGAATAATACGAATGTCCGAGGAGAGACGGAGACAGAAGCAAAAGACAAGATTATAGTGTTATGCATGATAACTAAATTGTTATATGATGTAAGTAATTTTGTAAACCTTTTTATGAATCTAAAGGTATATATGTAAGTTAAGGTTAGAAACCTTGGGAAATGTTGTAGAATAAACAATTTATGTTTATATATTCCGCATTAGTTATAGAACATGTATGAAGATGATGTATCGTGATGTACCAAGTCTAGGGTTTAAGGAACCCGGATTTGGGGATGTTACAATTATTAATTTTAGTTGCTTCACAAATTAAAGTGACCAAATAATTACGGATTTGATATATAATTTAGCCGTAGATTTCAACGAATAATAAACTAGTAGGCCTCGCAGCAATTAAACGAATCAATCATATAATTAAACACAAAAAAATATCCAATACTCAAAATATAAATTAAAAAATTAAAATAAATCAGATCTCACAATGTATAAATCTTGATGGCTTCAATCACTTAAACCAAGAGAAATAATTTAGCTACACATAACTATAAAAACACCAAAGAATAATAGCGAGAATTTTCTAGTAAAAGTTGTATATTCAATTATGTCTCAAACCCTCTATTTATAGGCTACATAACCCCCCTAACCCTAATAGAAATTATACTTTTCAAACTCTAATAGGATTTAAAATACAAAATATAAAAATATAAAAATTTCTATTTAATTTTCCTTTTCCAAATTGCTAAAGGAATCTTTAATTTACTGCATGCGCCTAAAATAGGTCCCACATGAAAAGCACAAAAATCAGCTGCCAGATGCCTCCTTTATTATCGTTAGCGCGTGGTAATCATGCGCTTGTTGCTGCCTTACAAGCCTCGCGCATTATGCGGTTTTCTTTCTCTCCTTGTCACGCTCGCGCATGGCACGAGCATCCTTGCTACATGATTTCCCAAAACAGCGTCATTCTTCACGTGCTACTGAACCTCCTTATGCGCGCATAGCGCGGACGACAGTTACAAAAATTACCAAACTGCCATCAGTATCTAATTATTTACCGATTTACCATTTGCATTTGGATTTCTTTATTCTACCTACAAAATAAAATTAAAAATAATATAAAATTACTAAAAATAATTAAAATACATAAAATTAAATAAATTACCTAAAATACTTAAAAACTCACAAAGAATTAAGCATAATAATACCTAATAAATAGACATAAAATATACTTATGAAATACTCCCACACTTAAATCTTTGATTATCTTCAAGCAAAACAAAAATAAAAACTATAAAATTAGAACTAATAACAAACGACATACATGAGCAACAAATCAATATGAATTTCAATATTAGCCTAAAAGATTTTAAATGATAACTCAAGAAAATTTTAAAACCATGCAAAATCTAGAACTCCAACATATTTATTTTTCTTACTCTAATCAAGACATTTTGTGCATGTGTGAATCCAAATACATCAAACCAATCAGAACTCAAACAAATTTATATAATAAAATGTCAAATGAAAGATACTTAGCACTCTATACACTCAATTTTAACATATCTCAAAGCTAATATAGACAAAACAAAAATTAAAGGATCAAAAGTTTTTTTCCTTTTTTCTTTCCTCAATAATATTTTTATATATATCTTTTTTTCATATTTAACCCTCTCTTTTTTTCCCTCAGTGAGTGCATTTTTTGCTCCATCTCACTTTTTTTTTTGCAGACTTGACTGTGCAATGTCTAATTTTCTTAGGCTTTTCAGAGTTACCCGTGTAGCAAGCTTTTGACTAATGACTCCCACACCAGACGACTTTACGGCACTAGGTGTAGAAACACCCCTAAGAATAGATAACTCAAGTAACAAAGGCCACAAAATTAAACTAGTCAAATTATTTTTTACTTACTATTTTTCACTCTCAATCCTCCAATCATATATTTTTCTATATTAGACTTTAAAACATGATAAAAAATAATAATAATAAGGTATAGAGAAAATTCACATATTCCATAAGCAATTAATCACATAAACTTCCTCCAAGTTAAAACTAGTTCAACATATATGGATATTTGCATAAAATTTTAAAAAGTCTCAAATATAGTAGATACTAACAATAGGTCAAAAATTCAAACTAAACAAAAATTTATTATTTTTTCAAGAGTTATTAAATAAAAATTAAAATTTTATCATTAGCTAAAAAAAATAAAATCCAATCAACTCATTACTCAAGAGACTCATCCTAATAATAAAAATAAAAATAAAATAAAAACTACCCCATTTTCGTAGGAAACACGATTACACTTAGCATTTGTAACAAGCCTTTAAATCTCAAGGTTACCCCAAGTGGATGAGTTTTGTCTCGTGAGAGTTGGTAGTGAATATGAAACGACCCCGAAATTCGACCCACTTTATTACATTAAATTTCATATTTATTAAACATTATTTACCTTACGTCCAAATTTCGGTTCGTTAATAAATCTTTAATCCATTCTTTAATCTAATAATTGATTTTAAAATCAACATTTACCCAAATTTTCGGTATAAATTTTTGTTTTTCTCACTTTCTCGATTCAATCGTTGTATTAAATATTTTATTATTTAAAAACTTCATTTCTCGATCCTAGTCCCTGGATCGCAACCTTTACTTTTTCTTTCTATTATCATTATCGCGAAACTCAATAAAGCTCAACATTCACATTCAATGTTGTTTATATCCACCCAATATTCTTTGTTTCATGATTACTTAAACATAGACATATAATCGTCTTTATCATAATAATCATTTTGAACAATTAAGGTTCAAATATAACTTTATTTGCCCTGTCTGGATCCCATTAATACATACATATATCACATCAATACCACCTTTTGTACATGCATACATCACGTCAATACAAGCTTTGCGAATGTATTCATATTGAATCATAATATAAACATATAATAATAATGTTCACAACCTTTTAGGAAAATTCGTCTCTACAAAATCTGATATTCTTGAAATTCATTTCTTTCCTGCAAAAATATTTATTAAGCAAGTAATAAGCACAATGGCTCAGCAAGTTCAACAGTTTATACTCCACGTAGCACATACCTTATCATGCTTCGTGTGTGTCATACATTACGTGTTGTGCCTCTACTATAACAATATATCTCATATCATTGCACAAAGTACACATAGCTATCATATTATCCACAGATCACATAACACATAGTTTATATGCATTTAACAAATATTATCATATCATAACAGTCAACATTTAACATTTAAGGACTGAAGAACTTGTCTGACGTCCAGTTATTTAAATTGATAGCTCAAGCCCTTAACTCGATCAACCTATGATCATAAAATAATCAAATAATAATTATTTATCTCTTTATGATATTAATTTACTTAATTCATATCATCTCTGGGTCAATTATTAATTTATATGGTTAATTATATTAACCTTGTCCCTTAGATATTAAGATAACGTAATATCAAATACATTCACTACGGACAACCCGGCTTATCGGATAAATTTTAGCTTATTTGGTTGTCCAAATTTTCCTTTATTCACTTTCTAACCTTTAAACTTAATGGATTAATATTTAAATATTAATCTCCAATATTTAATATTTTTACAAAAATATTAAATTTAATGTCCAAACATCATTTCTATATTTTTAGTATTTTTCTATAATTTTCTATGATTTTTAAATAATTTTTAAACATTTATTTCAATTAAAAACACTTTTTGGGGGCATTTATGTAATTTTTGCACATTAGGGATACAACCGGCATTAACAGAAAACCTCAGGGGCATATCCGTAAATTTTCGCAACGTAAGGGACAAAACCAGAATTTTTCGGAAAGTCCAGGGGTATTTTCGTAATTTTCGTGCGTTTAGGACGCGCTCGGTATTATCTGAAAAGGCCAGGGGCAAAATCGTAATTTCGCCGCCTAAAACTCGGTGGCGCATGGCATGGCATCCTTCCCGGCTCCGCCTACGCCAAACAACGTCGTTTGGCGTGGCAAAATTCACTTCCGCGCATTGCGCGGCCTGCCTCCCCTCTGTTGGTTTGCAAAAAATATGGCATACATATAATCAAATTATATAAGCACAACGGAAGCAATAAAAATCAGATTTTAAAATTTTTGTACAAACCAATAACCCGGATCTTTCTTATGCGACTATTATTAATTGAGGAATGATAAAAGAATTTATACCTTTGTAGAACCAAGCTTCCACGGGTACAAGTTCATCTCCCTTTGATCCTTCACGTTCTTCAAATTCACCGATTAGATTCCACGGATCAATGTTAGCTCCCCAAGTGTTGAGCCTCTAGAGGTGATCCACCAAGAGATCTATGAATTAAAGAAGTGGATCTTGGTTTCTCCAAACCATGGGTGGCTAGCCCTAATTCTCTCTCTCTCTCTAACTCTTAGATCTAGAGAATTATGGAGTACTCTCTATAATCTAATGAAAGAGTGTGTAATCTTGATCTATGATAAGACTCCTCTTATTTATAGATCTAGTCAACCCTCCTAAACTATTTAGGATTAGGGTTTTAATTTAATTCCCAATTTAATTAAGAACTAAATTAATTAATTACAATTCCTAAACCATTTAGGAACTTAATTATTTAATAATGAGAGTACTTCTTATTAATTAATTACTAAACCATTTAGTAACTTAATTAATTATTATAATTATAATTCTTAAACTATTTAGGAACTTAATTATTTAATTATAATATTACTACTTATTAATTAATTCCTAAACCATTTAGGAATTAAATAATAATACTAGTAATAATAATAATAGTAATAATAATAATAATAAGACTCCTCTTATTAATTTATAATTAGTATTTCTAAAATACTAAATTATAAATATTAAGCTATTTAATTTATTCTATCACCATAGTATAAATTAAATATACTTAATTTATTATTACAATTATGACATCCACTTCTAAAATAAATATTACTCTTTTGCGGTGTGACCCTTTAGGTTCTCCATATTAAACCGGTTGTATAATAAATAAATTAGAACAATTCTAATTCATTTATTACGAATTAACTCTTTAATTCAGAATAAATAATTATTCCACAATAAGGGTAAGCCCCCTTAGCGATTAGTCGACTTTCCAGATAATATAGATTTCAACATTTAATCGTAAAAGAACCTTTCAGCAAATAGTTACCGTACAATTCAATCCTTCTACCATACAATGTCTCAATCAAATATAAGACACGGAATTTCTGTCAAGTCTTATTTATTTGATTATATGCATTTCAATTCACAAATACACAACTCTAGTTAATGTAAATTAGAAACTCCTTTCTAATTCCATTCAACCCTGGCCAGGGATTTCTGAGTTGTCACTTATTGAATCGCATATGACATTATCTCCCTTTACTGGAAGTGGTAGATCCTTTTGTTGACCATTCATCTATCTCCATGTGTACCTTATTATACCCAAGCACATCCTTTGATATACCAATAGGTCTTAAGAAATATGTCAAAGTATAACTTAGTACACACAAGATACTAAGATGATCTCAAGTCTAAGGATCACTTGTACGACTATCACATAAGGAACTCCTATTGACAGACGAGTAAAACTCCATTAGGTGTTCCTTGAGCGAGTCACGTTCAGTGAACTTATTCTCTAATAAGCACCTACATACTTGCTTTAGTGTCTCTACACAAATGATTATGAGATCAATCATCCTCTTCATAAGAGCAAGCATAGTATGTACCAATCTATCCGGATCTACTAATCCACTTTTTAGTGATCCAACGATTAGGAACAATTTTAGTTTTGAGCTATCTTGAATTTAGATCTCATTAGCATGATCCTCATCATGGTTCTAAAAGCATTGCTCAAAAACTATGGGTTTATCCATTTGATTAATTCAAGTAATTAATCATGAATAAAGAAATGCCTTGATACTTTTATTAATAAATGAACAAGATTACAAAGTATATGCTTATCACACCAAATGTGATTGGCTTGAGGGCATACTACTTTCAATCTCCCACTTGCACTAAAGCCAATCGCCCTTTGGCATCCCTATACCATTCTTCTCTAAATGGCGTACAAATTGCTTAGTAAATGTTTTAGTTAATGGATCTGTAATGTTGTTCTAAGAGTCTACCATCTTTATGGTGTCGTCTCCTTTTCAATGATTCATCTAATCATATAAAAGTGCCGCAACACATGTTTGGATTTCAGATGAGACCTAGGTTCCTTGACGAATTAAACTCCTTTAATGTTAGGAACCATTATAAGTTCTGTAATGAACTTGTTTAACCAAACAATCACCTTTGCAGCTTCACTTATAGTTATTTACTATGTCTTTGTCTCTAAATCAGCAACTCTTTGCTGTTTGGAACTTTTCCAACTCACTGCAGCACCATTTACGGTAATCATATTACCTGAAATGGATATGTTGTTATCTTGGTTAGTCTGAACAAACTTGAGTTTGTTAAACCCTTTAGTTTTATATCAGACCCATCATTAGAAACTCTTTTCTAATGTTCTTCTCCATAATTAAACTGATATTTGCTTATTATACATAAGCAATATCAAGTCTAGTACATTTCAACGAATCAATGTACGTCCCTTGGGTTAAGCCGAGCATCCTTTATGATCTATCTCTATAGACCTTTATTCTAAATAGAATGTTAGGACGCTTCTCCCAAGTCCTTAATGGAGAAGTTTTAGACAACCACATCTTTACTGATTGTAGCATCGGTATGTCATTCCTTATCAGTAGTATATCAACATATAATACTAGGAATGTCACAGTGCTCCCACTAACCTTTGTACACACTTGGTTCATCCTCGTCTTTGATAAAATCAAACTCTTTTGATTGTCTCATCAAAACGGATGTTCCATCTTCGAGAAATTTGCTTCAATCCATAATTGGATCGTAGTAGCTTTCATACTTGATTTATTCCATCTCTATGGAGATAAATCCTTTTGTATAGTAAGCTGCAACTGCAAGTAAAATCCGAATGGATATATGCATTTTCACTAGTGAAAAATTTCATCATAGTCAACTCATTGACCTTGGTTGAAATCTTTTTACCACTAGTCAGGTCTTATAGGTCTACACCTAGCCATCTGCTTTAGTCTTTCTCCAAAGACCCATTTCAGATTTTATGGTCATCAGTCATTTCTCTTGAGTATCTAACACTCATACCTCATCGTATATATCTAGATCATCATCCACTATGATTCGTACCTTATCATCATCATCTATGATGAATCCATACCATTCAGGTATCTTCGGTACTAAACCAGATTTACGACTTGGTTGTGGTACAATAGGTTTATCTACTTGTACAGATTCCTTCACTTGATCTGTAGTGTTTTGTGGTTCTTGAACTTCTTCAAGATCTATTTTACTCCCACTAACCCCTTAAGGAAAAACTTCTTCTCTTATAAGGCAGCGTGTTTCAACAAACACCTTTTAGTTAGTCGGATTATAGAAGTGATACCCTAAACTTTCTTTAGGATATCCCACAAGTTTACACTTATTAGATCATGTCCCTAGCTTATCTTTGTCAAACCTTTTGACATAAGCTGAACAATTCAAATCTTAACATGCTTAAGACTTGGTTTCCTCCATATCCATGACTCATATGAAGTTTTAGGGACGGAATTTGAAGGTATCTTATTTAGTAGATATGCGATCGTTTCTAGAGCATAACCCTAGAAGGATACTGGAAGATCGGTAATACTCATTATAGATCATCACCATGTCCATTATGTGAGAATACCATTTTGCTTGAGATGATCTAGTAACTTACTGCTTAAGTATTCCCTTCTCGATCTAATCGAAGAACTTTAATACTTTTGGCCTTTAGTTTCTATACTTCACTTTTGAATTCTTTGAATGTTTCAAACGATTTGGATTTATATTTCATCAAATACATATATCAAAATCTAGAATCATTAGTGAAAGTAATGAATGAATACCTTCCTCTTGCATTTGTTGTCATAGGTCTCACACACGACTGTGTGTACCATCTCTAACAACTCTGCAACTCGCTCTCCATGTCCACTAAATGGAGATTTAGTCATATTATCCATGATACAAGATTCACAAGTTGTATTTGATTCATAATCAAAAAGCTCTAAAAGCTTATCTTTATAGAACTTGTTTAGTCTTGTTTCATTAACGTGACCGAGTTAACAATGTTGCATGAAGGTATGATTCATATCATCTTTTTGCCTTTAGTTTGTTCAAATTGAAATATTTTTCATGTAAGTCAAGTATACAAAATCTATTAAGTAATCAACCAGTTCTAAATAAAACATTGTCATTATAAACAGAGCAACGATTGTTCATTATTATAATGTCAAAAAAACATTCCTTGTCATCACATGGAACTGAAATAATGTTTCTAAGAACTGGAACATAGTAACAACTTACTAACTTAATAGGCTTGCCCGTAGGCAGTGCTAAATTATAAGTTCACATGGCTAATGCAACAACCTTTGCTTCATTCCCCAGCACAGGATTACTTATCCTTTGTTTAGCTTTCTACTTTTGTTTAGTCTCTGCAACGACTTGCATATGTGAGACCACCATCTGGTATCTAATACCTAAGTAGAAACTTGACTTATATAAAGTTCTATTTCATTATGAACAAATCTATATCTGTAGCTGAAGCTTTTGTAACGGCCCCGAAATTCGACCCGCTTTATTCTCTTAAATCTTGTATTTAATAAACATTATTTTCATTACGTCCAAATTTCGGTCCGTTAATAAATCTTTCATCTCCTAAATTGATCCATTATTCAATTTCAAACTTATCAATTATCAAAATTTTCGGTATAAATTTTTCTTTTTCTCGATTCAATCGTTGCATTAAAATATTTGGATATTTAAAATCCTTACATTTCGATCCTAGTCCCATGGATCGCAACCCTTACTTTTTCTTTCTCTTTCTTTGTACCAATATCTTAAATCTCATCATTCCAAACTTAATATCCTTTCATATCCGTATAACTATTCATTGATATAAAATTTACAGTTATTTATTTCCATGCAAATATTCCTTGTTGCGTCATTCATAATCAAATGTATAATAATTTCTAACGTAACCTCTATTTAATACATCACAGTTCAAATTTAACTTTACTTATCCTGTCTGGATTCAACATGTCCATACAAAATAGCAATATAACTTAACAACTGTATTCACATTAAATTATGTTATTGAAATATAACAATAACATTCACAACCTTCTGTGATTATCCGTCTTTATATCATCTGATATTTTTTTTGAAATTTATTTCTTTCCTGCAAAAATACATATTAAGCAAGTAATGAGCACAACGGCTCAGCAAGTTCAACAGTTTATATTTCACGTAACACATACCTTATCATGCTTGGTGTGTGTCATATATCATGTGCTTGTGCATCTACTATAGCAATATATCTCATATATATTCATATCGTTGCACAAAATACACATTGTGGTCATATTAATCACGTAACACATAATTTGTATGCAGTTAAAACAAGAATTACATATTATAACATTCCAACATTTAACATAAAAGGGACTGAAGAACTTGCCTGGCGTCCAATTATTTAAATTGATAACTCAAACTCTTAACTCGATCAACCTATGATCATAAAATAATCAAATAATAGTTATTCATCTCTTTATGATATTAATTTATTTAATTAATATCATTTCCGGACTAATTTTCAACTTATACGGTTAACTATATTAACCTCTTCCCTTAATATATTCATTTAACTTAATATCAAATATCTTCGTTACGGACAACTCGGCTCATCGGATAAAATTTAGCATATCTAGTTGTCCGGATTTTCATTTAATCATTTTCTAGCTTTTAAACTTCATAGATTAATATTTAAAATATTTAAATATTAATCTCCAAAATTTAATATTTTTACAAAAATATTAAATTTAATGCCCAAATATCATTTCTATATTTTTAGTATTTTTCTATAATTTTCTGGAATTTTTTAAACAATTTTTAAACATTTATTTCATAAAAAACTAATTCTGGGGGCAATTTGGTAATTTCCGCAGCGAAAGGGACATATCCGGCATTTTCTGGAAGGTCCGGGGCATTTTCGTAATTTTCGCAACTCTAGGGGCATATCCGGAATTTCCCGGAAAGTTTGAGGGCATAACGGTAATTCCCTCCAACAGTCAGCAGCGCAATGCGCGCGTCATGCATGCGTCATCCCAAAACGACGGCGTTTCACGCCTCGTTTCCAGAAAGATGGCCTCGCGCATTGCGCGGCCCTAACCTTATCCAAAAACGACGCCGTTTTATAGCGGCTTTCGGCAACTTTGCCTCGCGCGTGGCGCGGCCCGGCCTCCCGACTCCAAAACGACGCCGTTTTGTCGCCGGTTACCGAAAGTAAGGCCCGCGCAATGCGCGGGCTACTGTTCCTGTTCCTCCTTCAGATTTTCTGAACAGTGTACCAACTTAGTAATTTTTCTTCATTTTTGCTCCAAAATTCACAACCAAAACTACTCCAAAAATCATGTAAATTATAGATATACATCCTAAAATTATTTAGGATAATTATTCTAACTATTTTCAATTTTTCCATAAAATTATTTTATCCTCTAAATATCAAAATAAAACAAATAAAATACTTTTATACCTTAAAATTTCTTCCTTGAAGCTTGCTCTTCACTTGAATGGCATCAAATTTCTTCCTCTTTCAGTAGTGGTGGTGGAAGGTGGCGGTGGTTCATGGCTTCGGTGGACATGAAAGAAAGAGAGTGAGTTGGGCTTTATTTCTTTCTTTTCTTCTTATTTCTTTTCTTTTCTTTTCTTCTTGTCCCTTATATATATATAACAATTATATGAATAAATTTTTAATCCCTATCACAAGTCCACCGACTTAGGCCAAATTCTCTCGAACGTTCCACAAAATCATTCATGCAAAAATTTTAATTATTTTTATACATTACGTAATTATATCGTGTAATAAATATTTTATATAATAAATATAAAATATTTATTTTAATTCACTAAAATTCATATTATGATTTATAAATAATACTGACACCTCTTTTGGGTACTTTTCTTGACAAATTTTGTACACGCATAACGACATGCATGTAATTATTTGAGGTAATTAATACCTCCAAAAATCATAAAATAATTCATATAGCCTATAAAAATTATTTTTCATAATTTTTCACTCCGTTACTTGGACATCATGTTATATTAACATGTTCACGTTTCTGAAATATTATCATTCATAAAGGTCATAATAATTCCATTATACATAAATATAATTTTTAATAACTTAAAACATTCATTTTTCTTATTTATTATTCCATTCCTTTAATATTCACCATAATTTCTTTATATATAAATTATATAACTTAATATTATATAATTTATATATTTACATTATCCTTTCTTAAATAATTTCTTAATTTCCTCCAACCTTATTTTATTTAATCACCTTATATAAATTACATAATTATTCTTATATAATTTATATAATTATTATTTTCTTCATACCTTATTTTAATTTCCTTATATAAATTATATAATTTATTATTATATAATTTATATAATTACCTTTCATTTTCAATTAATTTTCAAACTTCTTCCAAAATTCCTGATAAAATCTAAAATCGATAACTATAATTTTTACAAACTTCCTCATTAGCTTTTCATAAATTCTTGGATTAATTTAATTATTAATCCCTTAATTTTCATAATTAATGAAATTTATAATTTTTATCAATTAAACATAACACACATATATAAATGTATATATATAAATATATACATATCTAATTCCTGTATTTCACATTACCACATAGCCTTAATTAAATTATAATTTCTATATTTTCATAATAATTTAATTGTACTATTTATTGTACAATTACCTCAAATTTCTCTTATTCTTAATAAATTGTTTTAAAACAATTTATTTACTTTTTAATTACTTTAATCCAATACCATTCATCATAATCTCTGCACATATTTAATTACTAAATAAAATCCCATCTCATACATTAAATCACATAAAACAGTAATTAACTTAACAATCTTGATAATTTTATCAATTAAATTCTCATTTAATATTATTAAAGAAATCCTGAAAATTCGGATCCTCACATTCTTCCCCCCTTAACAGGATTCCGTCCTCGGAATCATAATTGTCGTAATATTCATACGTATTTTATTTATAGCATCTTGCTATACCTTTATCTTGATGAATCACAATTAAACCATAATAATCATATTTTATTTCTTTAATATCCGTAACTTACAAAAATAATACCATAATTGTCATAACTATCAGAATATTCCATTCTTATTTCAATTCATAATATTGCATTTCACAATTTTCTAAAATTTTATTAATAAAACTTTAACTTATTTCTTGATGTACCTATCAAGATAGTTTCTCATTCTTCGAAAATTTTCTTCTAATCGTACTTATCTTTACTTAACCAACTTACTTCATACCTTCTATTACACCTCATTTATACTCTGTACATTCATCCTTTTCTTCTTAATTCACATTCATAATCCTCTTCATATTTCATAATTCATTCTTTACTACCTCCATTATTCATTCATTAGATTTTAAATACTAACCTTTACTTGATTTATCATAATCCTTATTTGGAGTTATTTTATAATTCCTGGGGTATCACATTCACCCCTCCTTCATAAAATTTCGTCCTCGAAATTTCTATGTACTAATATCTCACTCATTTGTAACTTACACAATTCTTTTGCATTCTTTCCACATATCTATCTTTCCTTCCTTTCTCGCAGTCATTGTACATTAAATTTTCTAATCCATCACATTACCCACTTTATTACTCACATTTAAATAATACTACCCCATCCTACCATCCAATCTTCATAAGAGTAGAGGAAATCAAAATTTTTTTGTTTTGAAAAACTTTCATGATATGCTGAATGAACCTTTATCCCGGTTTACAGTACTTCGCTCCCCGAGTACTTCATACTGCAAACCCTGACAGTGGATCAATCTGTCATTAAAGTGATGGATGTTTCACCATACATTGGCACGCCAGATGATCAGTCTGCAATGCCTGTGTCTTGCTATGCCAGGTGACCATTCGATCAACCTGCAATATTCTTAATCTTTTTGTTCATCTCAGCCTTAGAATTCGTTCGAAAGGAATTTGATTTGATATAACTTCAAAGAATACGAATTCAATAAATATATGTTAAAATTTGTCTAGCTGAATCAATAGCTCAGACTTATATTCCTTCAACGCTTGTCTAGCTAGATCAATTAGCATAGACTTTCTCTAACATTTTATAATCCGCAGAAATTTTTAAAATATTCATCATGTCAAAACTTTTTAAAACATCTAGCCGAGTCAAATGGCAAAGACTTATAGCTTTGACATACTTTTATAAATCAAAATCATTTATGACTTCATGTTACCGCATCATTTTGACAGTCCGTTGAGGATTTCGTCGTTAATAATTCCTACACCATAACCCGTACTTTATGGTGTTGAATCATCTTATAACGAAATAGTACCGCACCGTCTCAACAACACGTTGAGCATTCCGTCATTCATCACATCTGCACCGGGCTAAAAGGTGCGTGGGTGATTCTTTTGAAATACATTTTGATGTGAAAACATTTTTGTCTAGCAGATACAAGTAGCATAGACACTATTTAAATCGCTCAAAAATTTCATTTATATTTTTCAAAGCACACACGTGCCAAATCAACTTGAGGCCAAAATTTTCGAAATCTAGCAAAGCTAGAAGAGTGGGAATATCCTAAATTCCCTAACATTTACTTTCTGCTTCTTCATTTAATTACAAAATTTATTGCTAGGAATATTGTTATTTATCACAATAAAATTTTTATCTACTCCAGCTTTTCTATACCCCCGTATAGTTCATCAAACTTGCCACACAATATGAGTCCAGAAACTTACCACAATAATATGAGTTTAGAAGCTTGTCCTAGCAATATGTAGTCTAAGAACAAATCAAAGACTATCCATATGCTGAGGGGTTCAAAACATACCATACGATTATGAGTCATGGACTTACCACATGCATGAGTTTTAAGAACTCGTGCCTAAACTTAATATTGTCTATCTATCAGAAACTCTTAGCGCGACTCTAACATTTCAATGATTATCACATAGTAACTGAGTAAACACAAATCCTCCGCCCATACAAAGGATTGTGCAATTCAGTCACCACGTGAGTCTTCAAATGAAATTTCGTACCCAAGTTTTCTACCCTCTTATCATAACCTTTCTGTCATTCATATCTCATCATTCTCTGAATTCTTCTTGTACTATTTCATAGTACCATATCTCTTTATAGCATCAAGCTATACCTTATTGACCATTAACAGGTCTTTCTATTATTTCACATTCTCACTTGATCCCATCATGACATTGCTTTACAACCTATTTCTTACTCGTGTCTCTTATCTTGTGATCGTATCGTAGTACGATCCTCTTACCGTTCCTGATCATGTTATTATGATCTCTTCTTATACATTTCGGATTATCTTGTCATCCTTATTGTTTAAATCAGGTGTCCCCTGATTTTCTTTAAGATTCATCTTTGAATCATTTCAATATTCTTTTAGATATATTCTTAATTGAACTTATAAATTTTCTTAATTCGTTTCATTCAAATCTTTCTTAACATTTTTTTATCTCTTCCTTATATTCCTATCTCTTTCATATTTCCTTTACTTTAATCAATTTCTGAAATCTGCATTTCTTAACTTACATCTTTTCCATTCTAATTTCCCCCATGTTCATCAAACTTATCACGTATCTGGGCTCAGGAACTTACCATAATCATATGGTTGAGGAGCTTGTCCTAGTCAGGCCTTAGTTGCCCATTCGCTAAAGGGGCTCCACCATACAATCATGAGTCACGAGCTTACTATACGCTTGAATTTTCAGAACACTCAACTAACCGTACTCTTTCTTACTAAGGTTATAGCCTAAGGTATCGTTTACCTAAGGTTTATAACCTCTAGCTCTGATACCAACTGTAACGGCCCCGAAATTCGACCCGCTTTATTCTCTTAAATCTTGTATTTAATAAACATTATTTTCATTACGTCCAAATTTCGGTCCGTTAATAAATCTTTCATCTCCTAAATTGATCCATTATTCAATTTCAAAATTATCGATTATCAAAATTTTCGGTATAAATTTTTCTTTTTCTCGATTCAATCGTTGCATTAAAATATTTGGATATTTAAAATCCTTACATTTCGATCCTAGTCCCATGGATCGCAACCCTTACTTTTTCTTTCTCTTTCTTTGTACCAATATCTTAAATCTCATCATTCCAAACTTAATATCCTTTCATATCCGTATAACTATTCATTGATATAAAATTTACAGTTATTTATTTCCATGCAAATATTCCTTGTTGCGTCATTCATAATCAAATGTATAATAATTTCTAACGTAACCTCTATTTAATACATCACAGTTCAAATTTAACTTTACTTATCCTGTCTGGATTCAACATGTCCATACAAAATAGCAATATAACTTAACAACTGTATTCACATTAAATTATGTTATTGAAATATAGCAATAACATTCACAACCTTCTGTGATTATCCGTCTTTATATCATCTGATATTTTTTTTGAAATTTATTTCTTTCCTGCAAAAATACATATTAAGCAAGTAATGAGCACAACGGCTCAGCAAGTTCAACAGTTTATATTTCACGTAACACATACCTTATCATGCTTGGTGTGTGTCATATATCATGTGCTTGTGCATCTACTATAGCAATATATCTCATATATATTCATATCGTTGCACAAAATACACATTGTGGTCATATTAATCACGTAACACATAATTTGTATGCAGTTAAAACAAGAATTACATATTATAACATTCCAACATTTAACATAAAAGGGACTGAAGAACTTGCCTGGCGTCCAATTATTTAAATTGATAACTCAAACTCTTAACTCGATCAACCTATGATCATAAAATAATCAAATAATAGTTATTCATCTCTTTATGATATTAATTTATTTAATT
The DNA here is from genome assembly GCA_947179155.2 of Hedera helix. NCBI lineage: Eukaryota > Viridiplantae > Streptophyta > Magnoliopsida > Apiales > Araliaceae > Hedera > Hedera helix. The sequence continues at coordinate 5,244,684 of OX359284.1, read as the reverse complement.
AATATCATTTCCGGACTAATTTTCAACTTATACGGTTAACTATATTAACCTCTTCCCTTAATATATTCATTTAACTTAATATCAAATATCTTCGTTACGGACAACTCGGCTCATCGGATAAAATTTAGCATATCTAGTTGTCCGGATTTTCATTTAATCATTTTCTAGCTTTTAAACTTCATAGATTAATATTTAAAATATTTAAATATTAATCTCCAAAATTTAATATTTTTACAAAAATATTAAATTTAATGCCCAAATATCATTTCTATATTTTTAGTATTTTTCTATAATTTTCTGGAATTTTTTAAACAATTTTTAAACATTTATTTCATAAAAAACTAATTCTGGGGGCAATTTGGTAATTTCCGCAGCGAAAGGGACATATCCGGCATTTTCTGGAAGGTCCGGGGCATTTTCGTAATTTTCGCAACTCTAGGGGCATATCCGGAATTTCCCGGAAAGTTTGAGGGCATAACGGTAATTCCCTCCAACAGTCAGCAGCGCAATGCGCGCGTCATGCATGCGTCATCCCAAAACGACGGCGTTTCACGCCTCGTTTCCAGAAAGATGGCCTCGCGCATTGCGCGGCCCTAACCTTATCCAAAAACGACGCCGTTTTATAGCGGCTTTCGGCAACTTTGCCTCACGCGTGGCGCGGCCCGGCCTCCCGACTCCAAAACGACGCCGTTTTGTCGCCGGTTACCGAAAGTAAGGCCCGCGCAATGCGCGGGCTACTGTTCCTGTTCCTCCTTCAGATTTTCTGAACAGTGTACCAACTTAGTAATTTTTCTTCATTTTTGCTCCAAAATTCACAACCAAAACTACTCCAAAAATCATTTAAATTATAGATATACATCCTAAAATTATTTAGGATAATTATTCTAACTATTTTCAATTTTTCCATAAAATTATTTTATCCTCTAAATATCAAAATAAAACAAATAAAATACTTTTATACCTTAAAATTTCTTCCTTGAAGCTTGCTCTTCACTTGAATGGCATCAAATTTCTTCCTCTTTCAGTAGTGGTGGTGGAAGGTGGCGGTGGTTCATGGCTTCGGTGGACAAGAAAGAAAGAGAGTGAGTTGGGCTTTATTTCTTTCTTTTCTTCTTATTTCTTTTCTTTTCTTTTCTTCTTGTCCCTTATATATATATAACAATTATATGAATAAATTTTTAATCCCTATCACAAGTCCACCGACTTAGGCCAAATTCTCTCGAACGTTCCACAAAATCATTCATGCAAAAATTTTAATTATTTTTATACATTACGTAATTATATCGTGTAATAAATATTTTATATAATAAATATAAAATATTTATTTTAATTCACTAAAATTCATATTATGATTTATAAATAATACTGACACCTCTTTTGGGTACTTTTCTTGACAAATTTTGTACACGCATAACGACATGCATGTAATTATTTGAGGTAATTAATACCTCCAAAAATCATAAAATAATTCATATAGCCTATAAAAATTATTTTTCATAATTTTTCACTCCGTTACTTGGACATCATGTTATATTAACATGTTCACGTTTCTGAAATATTATCATTCATAAAGGTCATAATAATTCCATTATACATAAATATAATTTTTAATAACTTAAAACATTCATTTTTCTTATTTATTATTCCATTCCTTTAATATTCACCATAATTTCTTTATATATAAATTATATAACTTAATATTATATAATTTATATATTTACATTATCCTTTCTTAAATAATTTCTTAATTTCCTCCAACCTTATTTTATTTAATCACCTTATATAAATTACATAATTATTCTTATATAATTTATATAATTATTATTTTCTTCATACCTTATTTTAATTTCCTTATATAAATTATATAATTTATTATTATATAATTTATATAATTACCTTTCATTTTCAATTAATTTTCAAACTTCTTCCAAAATTCCTGATAAAATCTAAAATCGATAACTATAATTTTTACAAACTTCCTCATTAGCTTTTCATAAATTCTTGGATTAATTTAATTATTAATCCCTTAATTTTCATAATTAATGAAATTTATAATTTTTATCAATTAAACATAACACACATATATAAATGTATATATATAAATATATACATATCTAATTCCTGTATTTCACATTACCACATAGCCTTAATTAAATTATAATTTCTATATTTTCATAATAATTTAATTGTACTATTTATTGTACAATTACCTCAAATTTCTCTTATTCTTAATAAATTGTTTTAAAACAATTTATTTACTTTTTAATTACTTTAATCCAATACCATTCATCATAATCTCTGCACATATTTAATTACTAAATAAAATCCCATCTCATACATTAAATCACATAAAACAGTAATTAACTTAACAATCTTGATAATTTTATCAATTAAATTCTCATTTAATATTATTAAAGAAATCCTGAAAATTCGGATCCTCACATTCTTCCCCCCTTAACAGGATTCCGTCCTCGGAATCATAATTGTCGTAATATTCATACGTATTTTATTTATAGCATCTTGCTATACCTTTATCTTGATGAATCACAATTAAACCATAATAATCATATTTTATTTCTTTAATATCCGTAACTTACAAAAATAATACCATAATTGTCATAACTATCAGAATATTCCATTCTTATTTCAATTCATAATATTGCATTTCACAATTTTCTAAAATTTTATTAATAAAACTTTAACTTATTTCTTGATGTACCTATCAAGATAGTTTCTCATTCTTCGAAAATTTTCTTCTAATCGTACTTATCTTTACTTAACCAACTTACTTCATACCTTATATTACACCTCATTTATACTCTGTACATTCATCCTTTTCTTCTTAATTCACATTCATAATCATCTTCATATTTCATAATTCATTCTTTACGACCTCCATTATTCATTCATTAGATTTTAAATACTAACCTTTACTTGATTTATCATAATCCTTATTTGGAATTATTTTATAATTCCTGGGGTATCACAGCTTCACTAAACTTCTTCTACTTAACTACTACAACTATCTTGCAGTTGTTCTTCCAGTGTCCCAGCTTATCGCAATGAAAGCAAACTTCTTTGCTCTCGGGATCACTTTCATTTTATGTCCTTTGTTTAACCTTTCTTTTGCCTTCTACTCTTTCTGACTTCTCAGAAATACCTTTGGCCATCTTCCTCTGCTTAGAAGATTCATCTACAAGTAAGACTTGGTTTTTCTAGGTAGGAAAGTGACTCTTAACAGTCTTCAACATATTTAAGCAAATCAGTTAAACTGACTTCTACCTCATTAATGTTTGAAGTTCACAACATATTGTGAATTAGAGTCAGTGAGTGACTGCAAGATCGAATCTTGACTTAACTCTCCATCCTTGACAAAACCTGTTGTCCAAATTGATCAATCGAATTGACCATCTTTAGGACATATGTCTTTTACTGTAGTGCCATTGGTTATATAGATCGGAAGAGATCCTTAGATATCTTATATCTAGTTGACCTACTTTGCTCACCATACAACTATTGAATGTGCAGCAATATAGTAGGTGCATCCATTTTTCTCGTGTTGACGCTGTAACTCGATACTTATTGATGCGAGCATGATGCATTGAGCCACCTTTGTATCATCTTGCCATTTAAAATAGCAATCTCTTCCTCAGAGGCTTAGTCTACAACATTTGTAGGAACAGGCAAATTAAAGACATTTGCTAGCTTTTTAGCATTGAGAACTATTCTCAAATTTGTTTAATCAATCTGAACAATTCGGTTCGATTAATTGTTAGCATACATTATGCTATGCAGTGTTAGTAAATTAAACATAACAATATTCTTTAAGTGAATTAATAACAACATTAACATGCATTCTTTTTATTAATTACCAAAATAAATTAGGTCTTTATTTAAAATGGTGTCTCCCACTATTTTCATCAAACTATATTACCCTCTTTATATAGTTCGGCAAATCTAGTTAAAGATTTGCTAATGAGAAAAAGGATCATATTGACATAAGTACAGCCTTGTGTGTGCACAACAAACTATAGTTTATTCAATAGGTAGACAACTCCTTGTCAATTACATCAACATGTAACTCCTTTGTATTTTGCCTCTTAGATTATTATGATCATGTGTGTGCACATCCAAATCAAAATTATATAAGTTAAGTCAAATCTAGCACTTCCATATAAGTGAAGAGAAAAATACTGTCCTTGTGTGTGCACAACAAAACAGTAATGTTCAATTCTTTTATAAGCATCAAATGTGATAAAACAACATCTCAAATAATCGATATGAGCCTTGTGTGTGCACAACAAACTATATCGAGTATTTGATACTCTATCGTTTTACCATGCTAGAAGGCGACGTTCGATATTTTTAATAAATATATTTGAATGTTACAACTTAATATTATGAGTAGTAGAATAAATAAATTAGAACAATTCTAATTTTATTTAATTGAAATAAACTCCTTTAATTCATGAATTAAACATTTTAATTCATTTTTATAAATAATATTTATTCTACATCATGAGGGGTTTATTAATATTAATTGTCTCATCTTGTTTAGCGCACATGCACATATATATATAAAATACGCGTCATATTAATTAACATGCGAAGCATGTTTGATAATATATAATATATATAAATAAGCATGCACATATAGAATACTATATTCTACTTGGATTGATTATGGACTTTTATTCTAGTTTGGTTTATTCGAGCCACCAAATAAACCAATTGGTCAAACCTAGGGTGCAAGAATAAATTAAATTAAATGTAACTATTACATTTAAATTCGGGCTCCATTACAAACGGGTCTTCATGCGCTCCTTGCTTCTTTGCTCCAATTCTTCAAAATAATTCTAACTAATCCTATTACAAATTATTTACAATAAATAGAAACCTTGATCAACAGTCAAGGGGAAGTACATAGGAGGGAGATATAATTATACATAAGAAAAATTAGAAAAACGAGGTACGCAGACCCCATTTATTAAAACTCATTCATTCATGCATTTAATTAAAATTAAATCCAATCACATTGGTCAATAGTCCATAATCAATCTCATTTATTATCATATATATCAACATATATATTAATAAATAATATTCATTTCATGAATTAAATAAATCATTCCATATATGTATTGGTATCATTTAATGGGCAATTAAAGTTGCATGAAATCTAATTTCATATTTAAAATAAACATTTTATTTTAATTATAAAATTATTTAAAAATAAACTATTTATTTTTATTATTTTAAAATTACCCAAAATAAACTCTTTTATTTTGAAATTTTAAAATCTACAAAAAATACCAAACTATTTGGCTAATTAATATATATTATAAATATATCATATATATTAATAATATATATATATTTAATCGGTAATACAATATATATATATATCATCCGAAGTTGCAACACCTCCGAAAAGTTGCTTTAATTATTTCAACAATTTGAAACAGTGTTTGCCGAAAACAGTGAAGGAAATAAAAGCAGCCCCTTTTTCGGATTGTTAAGCAACAAGCAGCAATGTTATATATATATGATATATTGTTATCCTTGCCCCTTTTTTAGAGTCACTTTGATTACAAAAGTAGCCGCCACTGTTTTGTGTATATATATATAACAATCAACCAAAAAGACAATTAATTCGGGACAACTTGCAAATTGATTTTGTTGCTTCTACCGAAAAAAAACTGGGTGCTTTAATCCGAAACCTGCTGCTATCACTTTACGGAAAAGGAACTCTGTTTTGGGACAAGCCAATTTAAGCCAATTCGGTAATCATATATTATATATATATATATATATATATATATATCCGAAACATGCTAATCAACTTGTCCAAGACAGTGAGCAGAACCAAAATTCGGTAATACATTATTCCATCCGTAAATAAATAAAACCAGTCCGTGATTTCGGAATTTAAAAAAAAAAAAATTTATGCCCAATAAATTGTTCTAAACACATACCCATACATATATGAAATTAAAACAATTAATAATTCGCATAAGTTTGGCTCTGATACCACTGTTGGTTTGCAAAAAATATGGCATACATATAATTAAATTATATACGCGCAACGGAAACAATAAAAATCAGATTTTAAAATTTTTGTACAAACCAATAACCCGGATCTTTCTTATGCGACTATTATTAATTGAGGAATGATAAAAGAATTTATACCTTTGTAGAACCAAGCTTCCACGGGTACAAGTTCATCTCCCTTTGATCCTTCACGTTCTTCAAATTCACCGATTAGATTCTACGGATCAATGTTAGCTCCCCAAGTGTTGAGCCTCTAGAGGTGATCCACCAAGAGATCTATGAATTAAAGAAGTGGATCTTGGTTTTTCCAAACCATGGGTGGCTAGCCCTAATTCTCTCTCTCTCTCTCTAACTCTTAGATCTAGAGAATTATGGAGTACTCTCTCTAATCTAATGAAAGAGTATGTAACCTTGATTTATGATAAGACTCCTCTTCTTTATAGATCTAGTCAACCCTCCTAAACTATTTAGGATTAGGGTTTTAATTTAATTCCCAATTTAATTAAGAACTAAATTAATTAATTACACTTCCTAAACCATTTAGGAACTTAATTATTTAATAATGAGAGTACTTCTTATTAATTAATTACTAAACCATTTAGTAACTTAATTAATTATTATAATTATAATTCCTAAACTATTTAGGAACTTAATTATTTAATTATAATATTACTACATATTAATTAATTCATAAACCATTTAGGAATTAAATAATAATACTAGTAATAATAATAATAGTAATAATAATAATAATAAGACTCCTCTTATTAATTTATAATTAGTATTTCTAAAATACTAAATTATAAATATTAAGCTATTTAATTTATTCTATCACCATAGTATAAATTAAATATACTTAATTTATTATTACAATTATGACATCCACTTCTAAAATAAATATAACTCTTTTGCGGTGTGACCCTTTAGGTTCTTCATATTAAACCGGTTGTATAATAAATAAATTAGAACAATTCTAATTCATTTATTACGAATTAACTCTTTAATTCAGAATAAATAATTATTCCACAATAAGGGTAAGCCCCCTTAGCGATTAGTCGACTTTCCAGATAATATATATTTCAACATTTAATCGTAAAAAAACCTTTCAGCAAATAGTTACCGTACAATTCAATCCTTCTACCATACAATGTCTCAATCAAATATAAGACACAGAATTTCTGTCAAGTCTTATTTATTTGATTATATGCATTTCAATTCACAAATACACAACTCTAGTTAATGTAAATTAGAAACTCCTTTCTAATTCCATTCAACCCTGGCCAGGGATTTCTGAGTTGTCACTTATTGAATCGCATAGGACATTATCTCCCTTTACTGGAAGTGGTAGATCATTTGTTGACCATTCATCTATCTCCATGTGTACCTTATTATACCCAAGCACATCCTTTGATATACCAATAGGTCTTAAGGAATATGTCAAAGTATAACTTAGTACACACAAGATACTAAGATGATCTCAAGTCTAAGGATCACTTGTACGACTATCACATAAGGAACTCCTATTGACAGACGAGTAAAACTCCATTAGGTGTTCCTTGAGCGAGTCACGTTCAGTGAACTTATTCTCTAATAAGCACCTACATACTTGCTTTAGTGTCTCTACACAAATGATTATAAGATCAATCATCATCTTCATAAGAGCAAGCATAGTATGTACCAATCTATCCGGATCTACTAATCCCTTTTTTAGTGATCCAACGATTAGGAACAATTTTAGTTTTGAGCTATCTTGAATTTAGATCTCATTAGCATGATCCTCATCATGGTTCTAAAAGCATTGCTCAAAAACTATGGGTTTATCCATTTGATTAATTCAAGTAATTAATCATGAATAAAGAAATGCCTTGATACTTTTATTAATAAATGAACAAGATTACAAAGTATATGCTTATCACATCAAATGTGATTGGCTTGAGGGCATACTACTTTCACCCTCAGCGCCCAAAACGGCACCGTTTTATACCCACATCCGGAAAAAAAAAAAAAAAAATGGTTGCCGCGCCCGGAAAATTTCTCTTCTTCCTCCCGAATACAGTAACCTCCAACATGTCAAAATATACCATTTTGCTCAAATTTTTCACCACAAAATTATTTCAAAAATTGTATAATTCATACATATACATCAAATAGTTATTTAGAATAATTATTCTAATTATTTACTAATTTTTCCAACAAATTATTTTAACACCAAAATATTATAATATAAATCAAACAAAATTATTTTATACCTTCAAAGCTTAAAATTCTTCCTTGATAGCATCAAATCTTTTCTCTCTCTTGTGGTGGCCATGGAGGTTTTTCGGCAAGGGTGGTGGTGTTCGGTGGTTACTTTGCTAGAGGAGAAAGAAAGTTGGTGTTCTTTTATTTCTTTTTCTTTCTTATACTCATTTTTCCTTCTTTTTATAATACTCACCTCACTTAACCATTTTGAAAGTTCAAAATGGTTCCACCGACTTAGCCTTCCCATTTCCGGAATGTTCGAAAAATTTGCATGCATAATTAATATTTTAATACATTACGTATTTATTTCGTGTATTAAATATTTTATATAATATGTATAAAATATTTATTTTAATTCACTAAAAATCATAATATGATTTATAAATAATTTTAATATCTCTTTTGGGTACTTTACTTGACAAATTTTGTACACGCATAATGTCATGCATGTAATTATATGAGATAATTTATACCTCCAAAAATCACAAAATATTTCATATAACATATAAAAATTATTTTTCATAATTTTTCACTCCGTTACTTGGACAACATGTTATATTAACATGTTCACGTTTCTGAAATATTATTTTTCATAAAGGTCATAATAATTCCATTATACATAAATATAATTTTTAATAACTTAAAACATTCCTTTTTCTTATTTCTTATTCAATTTCTTTAATATTCACATTAACTTTCCTTATATAAATTATATAATTTAATATTATATAATTTATATAATTATATTATTCCTTTCTAAATAATTTCCATTTTCCACAAATACAATTTATAAAATTTTCTTCCATCCTTAATTAATTTAATTCTCTTATATAAATTGTATAATTATTCTTATATAATTTATATAATTATTATTTCCTTCATACAACATTTTAGTTCCCTTATATAAATTATATAATTTATTATTATATAATTTATATAATTACATTTCTTCTCAATTAATTTCTAAACTTCCTCCACAATTTCTGATAAAAATCTAAAATCAATAATTACAATTTTACCAACTCCCTCATTCATTTTTTTTATTTAAATTTGGATTAATTTAATTATTAATCCATTTATTTCCATAATTAATGAAATTTATAACTATCAATTAAACATTCACATATATAAATATACATATTTAAATCTTACTTATCACATTACCATATAATCTCCTTTAAATCTAAATTTCTGCATTTTCATAACAATTTAATTTTACAATTTAATATACATTTATATGAAATTTCTCTTATTCTTAATAAATTATTTTTAAACAATTTATTTACTTTTCAATTATTTCAATTCAATACTATTTATCATAATCTCTGCACAGATTTAATTTACTAATTAAATCTCATCCCTTACCTTAAATCACATAAAATCACAAATAATTTAAACAACCCTGATAATTCTGTTAATTAAATTTTTATTTAATATTATTAAAGAAATTCTGAAAATTCGGGTCCTCACAGAATATACCCACAAAATTCAAAAAATTTAAAATTTCCTAATTTTTTCAAAATATGACCTAAAAATAACAAAATTAATATGACCTAAAACTAACAAAAATTATAAATCCCTTCCCCTACACTTAAAATTTGCATTATCCCTAATGTAAAGGAAAAGAAAAAATAACTAAACTATAAATGCAAAAATAAAAAGAAAGCAAATTATACTCTCATTGGGTTGCCTCTTAAGCAGTGCCTTTGTTTATTGTCATTGGCTTTGTGAGGACCCGAATTTTCGGGATTACCTTAATAATCTTAAATGAGAAATTAAGTAATAAAAATTATCAAAGTTATTTAAATTATTTATGATGTAAGTGATTTAAAGTATGTAAAATGATTTAATTGGTAAATTAAATCTGTACAGAGATGGTGATAATTGGCGTTGAATTAAAATAATAGAAAAGTAAATAAATTGTTTAAGAACAATTTATTAAAAATAAGAGAAATTACATGTAAAGGTGCAATAAATTGTACAATTAAATTATTGTGGAAGTGCAGAAATTATAATTTAATAGTGTACGTGGTAATGTGAAATATAGAAATTAGATATGTATATATATACATGTGTGTGTGTGTGTGTGTGTGTGTGTGTGTGTATATATATATATATATATATATGTGTGTGTGTGTGTGTGTGTGTGTGTGTGTGTGTGTGTGTGTGTTAAATTGATAATTATAGATTTCATTAATTTTGGAAATTAAGGGATTAGTAATTAAATTAATCCGAAAGTTAAATAAAAGTGAATGAGAAAGTTAGTAAAATGGTAATTATTGATTTTAGAATTTATCAAGAATTTTGGAGGAAGTTTAGAGATAAATTAAGAAGAAAAGTAATTATACAAATTATATAATAAGAAATTATATAATTTATATAAGGGAATTAAGGTAATATAGGAAGAAAATAATAATTATATAAATTATATAAGAATAATTATATAATTTATATAAGGTGATTAAATTAAATAAAGATGGAAGAAAATTTTTATAAATTGTATTTAGTATAAAATGAAAATTATGTAATGAGAAAGTAATTATATAATAAATTATATAATTTATATAAGGAAAGTTAGTATAAATTGTAAAAAAATAAAAAAAAATGACAAAAATGAATGTTTTAAGTTATTAAAAATTATGGTTATGTATAATGAAATTTTTATGATTTTTATAAGGAATAATATTTCGGAAACGTGAACATTTTAATGTAACATGTTGTCCAAGTAACGAAGTGAAAAATTATGAAAAATAATTTTTATGTGTTATATGAATTATTTTATGAATTTTGGAGGTATAATTTATCTCATATAATTACATGCATGTCATTATGCGTGTACAAAATTTGTCAAGTAAAGTACCCAAAAAGGGTCTAAATATTAATTATAAATCATGTTATAAATTTTGGTGAATTAAAATAAATATTTTATATACATTATATAAAATATTTATTACATGCAATAACTATAAAATGTATTAAAATAAACTTGCATATTTGAACTTTGGAAATTTCGAGAAGAGCCAAGTCGGTGGACATGTGGGGAATTTTAAAACTAAAGCATACATGCAAGCAAGCCTTATAAAAGTAAAAGAAAAGCAAGAAGAGGGAGGGAGGGAGGGGGGGGGGGGGAGAGGAAACTAAAACACAAAAACTCTTTCTTTCTTTCTTTTTGCACCACCCGAAGCCACCCACCATGTCCACCGGCAACCACCATAGCCACCACCATGAGAGATGAGGTTTATGCCATCAAAGGAAAGATTTTTAAAGTCAAAGAAGGTATAATTCAATTTTTTTGTGATTTATTTTGGTAGTTATGGTGTAAAATTATTATTGTGGAAAATTAGAAAATAATTAGAATAATTATTCTAAATAATTTTTAGTGGTATATCTATGAATTATATGATTTATGGAATAATTATGTTGTGAAAGTTTGGGTCAAAATGGTGAATGTTGGAAAGTTGGTATACTGGTTGTGGGGAAGAAGATGAAATCTGGTAAGGGTAGATCGCGCATGGCGCGCGGTCAATTTTTTTTCTTCCGCTTCGGAAGAAACGACATCGTTTTGGAAGCAAAAGAGTGAGTCGCGCCAAACGCGACCACCATTTTCCAGAGCAGGGCAGGAAACGACGTCATTTTGGGACGGCCGGGGGTCGATCCGCACAATGCGCGGCCGATCAATTTTTTGATAATTACGGTTTTGCCCCTGGCCTTTCCCGTTAATACCAAGCGTGTCCTAGACGCACGAAAATTATGGCTATGCCCCTGGACTTTCCGAAAAATGCCGGTTATATCCCTAAAGCCGTGAAAATTACCAAAATGCCCCTAGAAAGTGATTTTTTATTAAATAAATGTTTAAAAATTGTTTAAAAATTATTAAAAAATTATAGAAAAATACTAAAAATATAGAAACGATGTTTGAGTATTAAATTTAATATTTTTATAAAAATATTAAATATTGAGGATTAATATTTAAATATTTTAAACATTAATCTAGTAAGTTTAAAAGTTAGAAAATGATTAAATGAGCATTCGGACAACCAAATATGCTAAATTTTATCCGATGAGCCGGGTTGTCCGTATTAAAGGTGTTGATATTAAGTTATATTAATATTTTACGGGACGAGATTAATGTAATTAACCATATAAATTAATGATTAGCCCAGAGATGATATTAATTAATTAAATTAATATCATAATAAGATAAATAATTATTATTTGATTATTTTATGATCATAGGTTGTACGAGAAGCTGTATAGAATTGAATATTTATCAATTCCACAATACAGGCAAGTTTTTCAGTCTTTTAATGTTAAATGTTGTCTGTTATGATATGTTAATATTTGTTTAAATGTATACAAATTATGTGCTATGTGATACGTGATTAATATGACAACAATGTGTACTTTGTGCAATGATATGAATATATATGAGATATATTGCTTAAGTATAGGCACAACACATGATATATGACACACACCGAGCATGTTAAGGTTTGTGCTACGTGAAGCATGAAATATGTTAACTGTTGAACTTGCTGAGCCATTGTGCTCATTACTTGCTTAAAATAAACTTTTACAGGTAAAGAAATAAATTTCAAGAATATCAGATTATATTATAGACGGATCACCCTATAAGGTTGTGAATATAATTGTTATATTTTCAGTTATATAACTCAATGTGGGTAAATTGCAAAGTTTACATTGATGTTTTGTATGTACATATATGTTGGATCCGGATAGGATGAATAGCCTTAATGTATGAATTGTAATAGTTCAATATAATGGTTACGATAGAAACTATGATATGTCTAATTAAAGATTATGAATCAAGGAATAATTGTACGGATGTGAACCATATTAAATTGTGAATGTTGAGCTTTATTGAACTTTATGATAATGGTATAGAAAGAAAAAGTGAAGGTTGCGATCTAGGGACTAGGATCCAGATGTAAGGATTTTAAATATCCAAATATTTTAATACAATGATTGAATTGAGAAAAAAAAAGGAAAAAAAATTATACCAAAAATTTGGTAATTGATAATTTAAAGTTAATTATTGGATTAAAGAAAGAGATTAAAGATTTATTAACGGACCGAAATTTGGACGTTATGATGATAATGTCTAATAAATACAAGATTTAAAGGAATAAAGTTGGTCGAATTTCGGGGTTGTTACAGGCTTGACAACATTTTCAAACACTACGTCACTCCTCCCTTTTGAATTTTGACAATTTCATCCATCTTTACTCCATCTATCATGGACATGTTCAAACTTCCTTACAGTTGATATGAAGGTTTTACGCCATCTTTAATGAACAAACCTTTGAGATGATTAGGGAGAGGCTTCAAATTCGAAATGGATCTTGCAAAATAGAAGGTAAAGACTTCTTGTTAGGAACTGGTGAGTCAAAATATGGATCGTTACCTATTTTCGGAGAATCATTCAATATTGCAACAGTCTTCTGTAAATCAGTACTCGAGACTAAATCTTCATTCTATTTCCCAAGATTCTGACTGAGTGTCATTTCCAATTCATCATTTCCATCAATAAATTTCTATGCTAAAGAATCAGTCACATCAATAGAGTAACTAGGATTATCATCATTATGATATTTTATGGCATCAAAAATATTAAACTTAGCAATTTCGCCATCAAATTCCATTGTCAGTGTACCACTATAAATATTTATTTTAGTCTTGGTTGTCTTTAAGAAGGTTTTCCTAACAAAATAAGAGCATTTTGATTACCCTTCTCCATATCAAGCACATAAAAATCAGTAGGAAAAATTAAATTATTTACTTGTAAGGCAGTAACAGGCGCGTGATTACCACGCGCCAACGGTAAGGAAGGAGGCGTTTGGCAACTGATTTTTGTGCTTTTCCTGTGAGACCCATTTCAAGCGCATGCAGCAAATTAAAGATTCCTTTAGCAATTGGAAAAGAAAAATTAAATAGGAATTTTTATATTTTATTATTTTGTATTTTAAATCCTATTAAGATTTGAAAAGTATAATTCCTATTAAAGTTAGTAGGGTTATGTAGCCTATAAATAGAGGGCTTGAGACACAATTGAATATACAACTTTTACTGAAAAAAATCTCCTTATTATTCTTTGGTGTTTTTATAGTTATGTGTAGCTAAATTATTTCTTTTAGTTTAAGTGATTGAAGCCATCAAGATTTATTCACTGTGAGATCTAATTTATTTTAATTTATATTTTGAGTATTGAATATTTTTCTGTGTTTAATTATATAATTGATTCATTTAATTGGTAAGAGGCCTACTAGTTTATTATTCGTTAAAATCTACGGCTAAATTAAATATCAAATCCGTAATTGTTTGGTCACTTTAATTTATGAAGCAACTAAGATTAATAATTATTTTGCAGATCAAAAGATTGTTATATCTTATGAAGAATATTCATCTAAATAAAATGCAAACGTTTGACTTGTGTTATTTAGTTCAACGATCTCTCTAATTCTTAAAGCTGCTACTAGGTTAAATCTTTAGTACTTGTCTGATGTTATTTAATAGTAAGTGTTATTTAGATCGCTTGTTTCTACTTAACTAAAATTAAGGAGAGATAAAAAAAAATATTTGAATGAGAGTAATTATTCCACGTTGAATATTTAAAATATGAATTGAGTTATTCTTACGTTAATGATCAGTTGTAAATTCTTGATGGTGGATGTTAACTTAAACTAATGTTTTTTCTTCTTATTTATTTCATTAAATTAGTTGCATAATTATTTTAGTTAATTTTATTTAAATTAATTCTTTAATTCAAAAATCCCCCAATTTTGGTTTAGAAAAACATAAAATTAAATAAATTATTCTCTATGAGATCGACTCTTACTTGCACTATTACATTAATATTTTTTCAAAGTAAGATTTTATTTTTGGGTGCATGCGACAGCGCGCTAATTCCTACTGCCACACAAATTTCACAAGCTTTCACTTGTTGTGTATTACCTATAGCCACTTAACGAACAAGAGAAGTTAGACTTACCTACAGGTAATACACAACAAGTGAGAGCTTGTGAAATTTGTGTGGCAGTAGGAATTAGCACGTTGTTGCATGCACCCAAAAATAAAATCTTACTCTGAAAAAATATTAATGTAATAGTGCAAGTAAGAGTCGATCCCACAGAGAATGATTAATTTAATTTTATATTTTTTTAAACCAAAATTGGGGGATTTTTTAATTCAAGAAATAATTTAAATAAAATTAACTAAAATAATTATGCAAGTAATTTAATAAAATAAATAAGAAGAAAAAACGTTGGTTTAAGTTAACATCCACCATCAAGAATTTATAACTGATTATTGATGCGATAATAACTCAATTCATATTTTAAAAATTCAACGTGGAATAATTACTCCTATTCGAATAATTTTTCTAGCTCTCCTTAATTTTAGTTAAGTAGAAATAATCGATCTAAATAACCCTTACTATTAAATAACCTCAAACAAGTACTAAAGATTTAACCTAGTAGAAACTTTAAGAATTAGAGAGATCGTTGAACTAAACAACACAAGCCAAGCGTTTACATTTAATTTAAATGAATATTCTTCCTAAGATATAACAATCTTTTCTTCTGCAAAATAATTATTAATCTTAGTTGCTTCATAAATTAAAGTGACCAAATAATTATGAATTTGATATTTAATTTAGCCGTAGATTTCAACGAATAATAAACTAGTAGGCGGCCTAGCAATTAAATGAACCAATCATATAATTAAACATAAAAAAATATTCAATACTCAAAATATAAATTAAACAATTCAAATAAATTAGATCTCACAGTGTATAAATCTTGATGGCTTCAATAACTTAAACCAAGAGAAATAATTTAGCTACACATTACTATAAAAACACCAAAGAATAATAGGGAGAATTTTCTAGTAAAAGTTGTATATTCATTTGTGTCTTAAGCCCTCTATTTATAGGCTACATAACCCTCCTAACCCTAATAGGAATTATACTTTTCAAACCCTAATAGGATTTAAAATATAAAATATAAAATATAAAAATTCCAATTTAATTTTCCTTTTCCAAATTGCTAAAGGAATCTTTAATTTGCTGCATGCGCTTGGAATGAGTCCCACATGAAAAGCACAAAAACCAGCTGCCAAACGCCTCCTTCATTACTATTGGCGCGTCGTAATCACGCGCCTGTTGCTGCCTTACAAGCCTCGCGCATTGCGCGATTTTCTTTCTCTCCTTGCCACACCCGCGCATGGCGCGAGCATCCTTGCTGTATGTTTTCCCAAAATGGCGCCGTTCTTCACGTGCTGCTGAACCTCCTTATGCATGCATGGCGCGGACGATAGCTACAAAAATTATCAAACTGCCATCAGTATCTAATTATTTGCCGTTTTGCCATTTGAATTTGGATTTCTTTATTCTACCTACAAAATAAAATTAAAAATAATATAAAATTATTTAAAATAATTAAAATACATAAAATTAAATAAATTATCTAAAATACTTAAAAACTCACAAATAATTAAGCATAATAATACTTAATAAATAGACATAAAATCTACTTATCAATAGTTATAGGAAATTATGTTTATCCTCGTACCACTAAGTTGAGAAACTAATATTATTACCTAAATTTAACAATATGCTACCAAAACACAATACCATTTCCCATATGTAATCAAGCATTATTGATTTTAGACATGCCTAGAGTAATTAAGGACCTTGTACACTCCAACATTAATAAATCAAAGACTGATACCAAGGCTAATACTACAATGTATCAAAAAGAAATGAAGCCATCGATCAACGTCATAGTTGTTAGATATTGATCGTCCTAACATTGGAAAAGGCCAAGGGGACGCTTTGGATGCTAAACTACCAATGCTCACACCTTGGTAGCTAGCCCAAGTTAACTGATTAAATTATTTTTTACCCATAACCCATTATAACCCATGGACTTGTTATCTGATAGGTGAAGACTTAGTTGATTCATTATTTTTTATATTGTGTTTGGTGACTTGTTCTACTAGTTTTTAATGTCAATCGTTTTATTTTTGAATTTTGATGGTGAAGTATTGACATAATTGTATTTTAAATTGTATTCCGTAGTATTAGTTATTATGTTTTGGATTTTATTGTTCAATATACTTCTAAAATAAAATAAATAATGTATAAATTGCACACTGTTAACAACTTGTCGCCATTAGGACGCCACGGCGGGCACTTTATCACTTAGGCATCCTGGTAGTCAACTACCAACGTCTCGCCTTGGCACCGTGAAAACTATGATAACGCCTTCAAATGAACATATTATATGGAACCATGAAATGAGAGAATTCCTTTGTTAACAATGTAAAGCCAAAAACAAGTTTAAATGTTACTGATGAATAACAAGTAAGCTTGGCTAGCTAGATGCAGGGAAAAGAGCTTTTTTATGTATTTATTTGGCTAAGTATGACTCGGTAAAAATTGTGCTTATTTAGTATTATATCTAGTGGCACATATGTGTTTGACTATTTTATGCTTATAACTTCTTGTTGGTAATCTTGGTTAACATGTATTTTAGCCATGTACAATTTTTCCTATCAAAAAAATGAGAATGTCCAAAACATTCTCATTTTTTAAGTAAACATAATTAGCAAAAACTTGTGCCCAAGAATAATTGAACCTGTATCAAAAGAGGATACTAGATACACCTAAACTATGTACCTTGATCGAACATCTAAACAAAATTTTGATATTAGAAAGATACTCCCTCTATTCTACAAAAAGAGTTCACTTTAAAATTCTCAAAGAAGAATTGATATTTTCACAAGTAATAATGATAGTTTTATAAGATACTCCTCACTAAATGAGTCTCATACTCATGTGAGAGGAAGCTTGTGGAAATATCAATTCCTATTTCAAAACATACTTTTTTTTTCTATATCTACTCAATGTTTATATAACAATGGCAACATAATAATTAAATTATAATGAAAAACTTGACAAAACCATATCATTTTAGAATAAGTATAAGTATACAGCATCTAAACACAACATTTAAACACTACATTCATCTTAACATTTAAAAAATGGGGCATTACATTATGTTAACTTTTCCATCATTTAATACTCCGCGTCAAAAGAAATGGGATTTTATGAAGAAAAAAAATTTGACAAAAGAGATGCAGTAGTATTCTCGTGAGAATTTACAGTTGGCGAGATCATGCTCATGTCAAATAAGCACAATTTTTCAACTTACCCCATTTCAATTTGAATTGTTTGTTGCCTAATTCAAAATTTTGAATATAGGCTTCTAGGGCCATTATTTGGAAATGGGACAGTAGTAGTAGTTTGGTGGAATTTTTGCTGGCTGCAATCAGGCAATTACGAATATTATAATATAAACCTAAAGAACAGTCTTAGACTATATATCTGTATCAGTATGATGTATCTATTAAAATAAGAAGTATAAATAAACAATACTAGGAAAATATGCAATTCATAACATCAATTCTTATATATAAAAGTCCGTAAAGCAATCCTTCCAATTGAAAAAATCATTGAGTTGTCTCTATCGGATTTTTGCTATAAAAATTCTATTTATCTATTTATTTAATGTTTCTTTATGTTGGACATTTAATTATTAATAAAAGTACATCATTCGTCATTCATTAAACGATCATTTATTTTGTTTATATAAATCTCTAAATTTATATATATTATTATTTATCTGTATAAATAAGTATTATACACAGAAAATATAAATCATATGTAATATATATAAATAAAGATATAATAGTTTATAACCTAGGATAATTTGGAGAAATTATCATGGAAGTTATAGTGCTTTAATTGAGATGATGTATCATGATCATGAAAGTTAGACTTCTAATTAAAGTGCTAGTACATTAACGGTGTTCATTAAAAGAATCATGTGATAATATTTTATTTATAAAATATTTTCACATAAATAATAATTTGTGAATTTTCTTAATTTTGAAATAATAATGGACTTAATATTGTTATATATATATATATATATATATATATATATATATATATATATATATATATATTAATTTAATGTTCCAACGAGTGAAATTACATTGAGTTAATTAATACATCGGTATGTTAATTAATATTAAGAATATTTCTTATTGTCAAAACATCAATAAGATTTTTCATAAGATAATTTATTATTGATCATAGAATCTTAGGCAAGTCTTTTAATATTTATTATTAAAATGATTGATTTAATTGTTAAACCAATTTATGATCAAATGAAGATAAATTATGGACTTATAAAATTAGTTTAAATATATTAGGATTATATTTAATTTAAAGTGGAGCCCAAATATTTTATGTATTGGTGATTGTAGAGAATAAACTATTTTTAGGTTAGTTTAGTAATCCTGGGTGGTAAAGAAGTTAAAACTTTAACCATGCATTGGTTAGTTGCTAACAAAATGTATAGATACACAATTATATGTATACATGATGGATGAGACTTAACTAAGGGGGAGTTAGTGGATTCATCTTAGGTAAATTGTTATAAGGGAATTAACTTTACATGGGTTAATTGGTGATAAATTATTATAGATACAATTATGTATGTATATAATTTATCAAGATAAAATTGGTAGGTAACCATGGGTTGCATGTTTGTAGAGAATTAGTCATGCATTGGTTAATTGTTAGGAGAAATTACAAGTATTCCATTTAAATTGGTCATTCACTTTATCAATTCACCTACTTCATGATAAGATGTGATTTAAATAAAAAGTTATTGATGAATATATATAGATACACATGTTGTAAGTATATGGATTGGTAGAGAGTTAACCAATGTTGGTTAAATGAATTAACCATGAGTAATAAGGAAGCTTGTACTTAACCTCACATTAGTTAAATGGTGGGAGAATTAGTTGAATATACTAATATATTTACCAAAAAAAAAAAGAAATTCCTAGGAAGGTGGCTTTGGTTGGTTAAGGAACCACGGGTTAGGTGGTGGAAGAAGTTAACCTTACTTGTGTTAATTGGTGAAAAATAATAAAATAGGTATATATATTGATATGATGGGTTTGGATCATGGTTGGGTGTGTGGAATAACCTAGGTCATTTGAATGTAAAGAGTTAACCATACTGTGGTTTATTATTTGGAGAGGTATAAATATGTAAATATATAAATAAGATGAGCTTTAACCAATGTTGGATATTTGAGTGACTAATGTTAAATATAGTACTTTAACCCTAGGTCTTGTAAAGAGTCGGAGAGTTAACCACATGAGGGTTAAGTGTTGGTGTTTTATTGCTTTTATCACACTCAAGTTGTTGTTTCATACTCTTTCACCAAATCCTTGTCAATCCATTGGTCAATCAAATAAGTCAATCACTTGGTCAAGTCATTGGAATAGTAAGCTTGTATTAGCATGTTAAGCATAATTAATTAAGAGTATTGGATGATTAAAAGCTTAAGAAGTAGGGCCACTCATAGCCTATAAATAATAAAGAAAAAATAAGCTAGCAAAGGTTGTTCACTTGTTATTTCACCAAGTTATTGGGAGAGAGTTCTAGAGAGAAGTGAGAGCTCATATTTCTCTAAGTGTTGGAGTGTGATAGCTTGAGAAAGTTTGTGAGCTTGAGAGCTCATTATAAAAAGCTAGAGGGTTCGATCAAAGAGATAATGTGACGACCCCAAATCCGGGTTCCATAACCTCGAGTTTGGTTCTCACTATTCAACACATTACTAACAATTAAATACATACATTGCATTTAAATATCGCGGAATAATACATATTGGTTCCCTTCAAAAGGTTACAATACCAGGGTCTATCAACCTTAACATAATAACAGTTCCTATCACAAGGAATTACAAAAGGTTTAACAACCGTAAATACATAATTAAAGATCTAATTAGCATGCATAGGCTAACTTAAGCTCTGGCTTTTCCTTTTCCCTTATCCTTCTTTGAGCAATCAGGATTATCTGAAAAAAATGGTTCATGATATATCAAGAATGAGCAACTAGTTTGCTCAGCAAGTTTAGAACAATCATATAGATTTAATATATCATGAATGAATGTGAGATGTCATCAATGGTTCAACAATAGATATAACAATTGTGAATAAAACAGGATTCAAATTTTAATAAACAGAAGATTTGAATCTTAAAATGCTGAGTGGTCACTAAGGACCCTGAACTAACTAGGGTATAATAGAGTTTCCTCTGACCCTTTGAGTTGTTTGGTTTTCAAGGGGATCAGCCTATTCAACCCGCTGCATATGCATTACATTTAGTCACTGGCGCCCAAAGTCGGTTTCCCGACACAAAATCCCCTAATTTAGGGTTGTTCAATTCTCATACTTAATATAAGAAATCCGCACCCAACAATGGTCTGGATAAGCTTTTAAAAGTATTCAAGTATTGAATTTATAAACGAAATGTCTAGCTGAACTATTAGCTTTTGACATTTTTAATACAGTTCATAAATCAAGAACTAATAAGCTTCAAGTGCACTAAGTGCGATTTTATAAACAGTATGGATGTGGAATAATTTTAAATAATTAAACCACTTCAAGCTTTGACAATAAATACAAGTATAGAAACTTGTTCAACAATAAATGAGTAGGGTTAGAGAACTTGCCTGTTTGCTCAGCTACAATAATTGTCTAGCTTTAACTAACTTGCTTTGAAAGACCTAACATTAATAAAGTCGGTCTAATAATTAGTACGACGTATTTGCATAACTATACGCTTAATAACGAACTTATTTACCACATAAGTACTAACACATAAATTACATTAGTCAAAACAATATTATTAACCTTATAGACCCTCAATCATATTAGGTTAATAATTTAATAAGTTAGAAAATATTTTTCTTAAGTGTTGTGTTGGACACTTATTAAACCTTTAAACAACTTATTATAATTGTTTAATTAAATTCAATTTATTTTATTAACTCAATCTCTTTTTAATTACTATTTAATATTGATTAAATAGAAATTAATTAATTAACTCTAGTTATTATTTAAAATAAATAATAACTAATTGTACTTACTTATTATTTAATTATAATTAAATAATAAATAATTATTAACTTAGTTTTAACCTTCTTTAATTTAATGTTAATCAACCAATAATTAAACAAGTAATTAACCTTACTTATTATTTAATTAAGGAAATTAAATAATAGTTTACTAATCTTAATCCTCTTTAATTATTATTTAATGTCAATTAAATAATAATTAATTATTTTATTAATTTTAATTATTATTTAAGGTTAAATAATAATCAAATCATTCTTATTTATTATTTAAATTAAATAATAAATTATTACTCTAATAACTTAATTTCCATTAATCGTTATTTAATGCTAATTAAATAATAATTAATTACTTAATTATCCTTATTTATTATTTAATAATATTTAAATAATAAATAATAAATTTATAAATTTTATCTCTCTTTAAGTATTATTTAATAGGCATTAAATAATAATTGCTAATTTATCATCTTTATTTATTATTAACATTTAAAATAATAAATAATAAATTTATTTAACTTAACCATGATTAGCCAACTAGATTAATATTTAAAATATTTAAATATTAAATTTAATGAAAAATATCCTCCCCAATATTATTTTTGTATTATTATTATTTTTGTTATAATTTTAAATTAATTTTTAAATATTTAAATTAATTAAAATTAACCCGAATGGCATTTTCGTAATTAAGTTGAAAAACCGGACCGATGGTAGTTTCTTAAATAATCAGAAAACTGATTCGAGGGCAAAATGGTAATTTCGCCGAAAAAAACACGGAGGGGCATAAATGTAATTTCCCCGGAAACAGTTGCTCGCGCATTGCGCGCGGTACGCTGAAGCAAGACCAAAACGGTGCCGTTTTGGAGTCACTGCTGTTGGCTTCCGCACGTACGCGCGGCGTAATATGTCTTGGAGGCTAAACGACGCCGTTTTGGTCTCCGCGTCCGACTGTGCACAGTGGTCTGCGCATTGCGCGGAAACCTTTAATTTTTTTGTTCTTTCACATAATGTGAACAGTTCCGGCTATACACACTTTAATTAAAATTATACCTTTAATAAATCTTTAACTCTTCAATAAAAATCCAAAAAAATTACCAATCACCTTATATTAATTTATAACATGAAAAATTAATTTTTCATGATTCAATATCATTATTTTTTTATAAAAATTTTTACATCACATAAACTACCATAAATCCTAACTTTTTGTATATAACTCCAATTTGAGTGATTCAAACTTTGTTTTTCTCATGATTTAATGTTCTATAATATTAGAACATCAAATCTAAGTTTTATAAAAATATTTCTGGACATAAATTTCAAAACTTGTTTACACACTATTAAACACATATTTTAGCATATAAAATATACTAAAATACAAACCAAACATATTAAACTCAAGCCTGGCATAAATATTACAACTACACATTAATAACTATATTAACATGTTTATACTAACATGATGATTTATTTAATTTAAAAACAAAACTTCATTTAAAATAACCATTACCTTGATTTAATGGCTATTCTTCTTTTTCTTCCAAAATAAGTTGTGAAGGAAAATGACATGAACCAAGACTCCTTCTCTTCTCTTAGTATTTTGCTCTCAAATTTTCTCACCCTCTCAAATGCTCTCTAGCTCTCTCTTTAGTTTGAAAAATAATGAAATGTACAAGTCTTACAAATGCAAGTATACTCCTACAAAATATTAGATACACATATTGTATCTATTAATCTAGACCATCATGCACCTATATTGGATACTTACACAAGAAAATTTGCCCATACTTAGTTGGTGAGAATTTTGTGGGAAAAGACTTTCCCAAAAATCAAAACAAGCAACCTTTAATTAAATAAATAAATAATAAACTAAAATAACAAAACAATCAATTCTTTTCTCTCTCCTCTCCATGTATGCTCGGCTGATCTCTTCCTTCTTGTCCCAAAAATCAAGTCACTTTGCTTATTTTAATTAATTAATAAGTTATTTAATTGTTTTTCCAAGTGGGCCAATCATTGGGCTTTAATTTAAAATACCAATTGGGCTTCTATTAAATTGTTTGGGCTACTAAATTATCAAATTTTATTATTCTCCACTTGGGCTACTAATTGACCCATGTTGGGCTAATTTAATAATTTACACATTAATTATTCAATCCATGATTAAATAAATAATTAGATTAAATATTTTAATCCATTAGTATTAAATTACTAAATGGACTAATAAATATTATTATTAATATTTCACATTATTTACATTAATTAATAATCATATTAATTAATTTATTATATTTAATTAACTCATTATATTCAATTTAATTGAATATTTAATTAATAGAAAACTTATCAATTATTTTGATATTAAAACTTTAGGGTTTGTTCACTAATTTAATAACATATTAGTGACCTCCTTTAATTAATTTTTGTAATTAATTACATAATTATTTAATCACATAATTAATTAATCACATAAAAAGATTTAAATAATCTCGTAAAAATAATTCGTTGGAAATTAAATTAATAATTTAATTAATAAAGATGTGAAAATTCTAGGACATTACAGATAAGGAGATAGGTGAGGAGTCCTAGCCATTCCTAGCAAAGCTCAAGTAAGGAGGAAGAAGAAACTATGAAAGTTAAAAAGTTTCTTAACCTTAGTCTTTTCATTTTATATTGTTAAAAGTACTAGTAGATATATATATATAATGTATGTTATGTATTATAATATTATAGAGTCATAAAACATGATGGTCTAGCAAAATAATACTTGTAGTATCACGTTTGAACCAATTGAATCAAGAATTTATGAAGCTAGTTTTCATTTTGTCCTTATGAACGATTTTAAGCCTACTTTCGTTTGGAATTTGGATCTCTGATCTAAAAAAAAGTTGTAGGGGGGAAATTCAGATGAGAATGGACTCAAGAAACATCCAAAAAAATTTTGAAATGAAGAAATTATGGCAGATTGAGTGAATGAGGGTCGGGTAGTCCCAGAACATGTTTTTGTTGTCCGGGTCGAGTCGGTTCGGTTCAGTTCGGATCGGGTCGGGCTTTCTGTGGCAATTTAAATTGAAATAAGTGTAAAATGAATATGTTTGTATAATAAATCAACATATATAGAGTCTATTAGTGACTAATTGGTAGCTCAATGGTTAAAATAAAGAATAAGTTTAAAGCAATTAAAATTGTGATTTGCTTAGTATTGTTTGAAGATTTATAAAAGGTTATTAAATGATTAATAATATTAGTAAATGATTAAAAAGTTATTAAATAATTAATAACATTAGTAAGTGATTAAATGATTATTAAACTATTAATAACATTAGTAAATGATTAAAAGGTTATTAAATGGTTAATAATATTAGTAAATAACTAAAAGATTATTAAATGATTAATAACATTAGTAAGTGATTAAATGATTAACAACATTAGTAAGGGATTAAAACATTATTAAATGGTTAATAATGTTTGTTTGTGGTTAATATATTATCAAAGGATAATAATATGAAGCTTTTGGTACGTTATTAAATGTGCGAAACATTAAATTATGTAAAAGAAGAGAGTTTAATTAAATTAAATCAATGTAAATAATTCATTTATGGCTAAGTTAGATAACTTATTAAAAAGTGAGTCGTACGAAGAACGTGAAGTGAAGCCATAAGTGGGATAAGTGTACCCGACATGTCCAACTAGGTTTGGGCTAGGGTTTTGTCTGGAAGTCAAAAGTTCATTTGTCGAACATTTTAAAAATTAATAAATTAGAGTTAGGGTCTTAAATTGAGACTAATTAATAGTCATTGTAACTAATGATTATGTCAATCTCATACATAATTGTAGGTTGAGCAAAAGACGCAAAACTAGTGTAAGACGAATAAGCTTATTAGACAAGTTTTTTAGAACTTGTTTTGTGTTAACTTAATAATATAATGTGAAGTTATTGTGAATTGTTTAAATGTGCATGTTGACATTGTGATGCAATATTAACTGTCCTTGTTCGGTGAATATTTAAATGATTTATGGTATATGAACTCTATTATCTATATGAATAGGATAATGTAAAGCATGAAAATGTGAAGTAGTGTAAAGTATGATAATATGAAGCATGATAAGGTGAAGTACTGTAATATCCCAGATATTTTCAAGAATTTAGATAATATCTTAATTGATTTAATTAAAGGTTAAGGTTTAAAACCTAGAATTGGAGACGTAAAATGTGTAAAAAATGGGTAAACATTTTTTTTAACATAATTTATTTGTTAGAAATTAAATGTGAAAATATTTTAATGATGCATGTAGAGAATTTATTAAGGAAATAAATTCAATTGAGAAATGAAGGTGATTATATATATATATATATATATATATATATACCTAAGGTGTGCTTGTTAGCCAAATAAAAAGATGAGTAATTAATACTCAACAAAACTAATAAAGTAATTAGTTTTAATATAAAGTAAGAAGGAATGTTGTAAAATATAATTAATTAGGTTAATTATATTAGTTATGAGTCCAAGTAATTTAATTACTACTAGTGGACTAGCCCAAAAGGATTATATGTGTTAGCCCAATATGTGAATACTTGCATGAAGGTGGGTAATTAAATAAGAGAGCCCAATGGAAGGTAAGCTATGTAGCTCAAACTTTTAAAAGTTCAATGTTGGTCAAAGTGTGGGGAAATATTATTGAGTGTAGAGAATTAACTAATGTAGGGTAAGTTGAATAACCCTAGTTGGTAGACAAGAGAGATAACATTAACCAAACATTGGTTAATTGCTAGGTAAATATGTATGATGATGAGACTTAACCATGTATGAGTTAATTGTGTAACCCAATGTAGGAATAACTATATGGGTATGGGTAATTATATTATAAACCCAAGTTAATGATAAAAGGTAGTTAATGAATTAAATTGAATCAAGTCAAAGTACTTGTATTAATGTGTATTAAAATTAGCACTACCGTCGCAGCGGTAGGCTTCACCGCTGCAGCGGTGAAACTCTCTGGAATGTGAAAAATAGAACTACCGCCGCAGCAGTAGGTTTCACCGCCGCAGCGGTGAAACTTTCTGGAATGTGAAAAATAGAACTACCGCCGCAGCGGTAGTAATCACCGCCGCAACGGTGATACGGACTGTTTGAAAAATTATAGTTTATTGAATCAATTTGAGTACTGGTATGTATAAGCATTAGGGTTTTAATAAAATAAACCCAAGATATATTAAGTGTTAGTGATTTAATCGACTAACTTAATTAAGTAGTCCAATGGACTTATAAATAACAAGTCTAATTGGATTATGTAATTAAACTAATGTGTTTATTTAATAAACCCAATGAAGTGGCCGTATAGGATTTAATTAGTTAACCATATATGAAAATATGGTAAGTCTAAATAAACCTTGATCCAAGTTATAATTAATCAAGCCCAATGCTTGTTTTAATTAAATGTAACCTATGGTATTTAATATTAGCCCAATGTAACAATTAAATTGAGCCAACCAAATTAAATGGATGAGCCCAATATATTTAAATACTAGAGTCCAATGTGGAGCCCAAATGGTAGTCAAAATTGGTCAACATTTATATATATATATATATATATATATATATATATATATATATATATATATATATATATAGATGTATAAATGTATATTTATGCTATAAAAATAAAGCAAAAATGGGGGATTAAATCCCATTTTGCTGAGATTTAGTGGTCCCCACAAGGGGATGGCTTGATTTGCTCTTGTTGCTTCCTTCACACACTAAATCAAAGTAGTTCAACAACCCTTGTCATTCACATTGTCAATCAAATGGTCATTCACTCCAATAGTAATTCTAATTAAGTACGAAATTGACTATGATGGTGAATTAGGATAGTTGACGATGGATTAGTGAAGTCCTATAAATAAAATGCTCCACATATGAGCTATGTTGGTTAGTTCATTTCCTAGCTTTTTCTAGAAAGAAAAGAGAGAGCTCTTTGAGGGAAAAGCAAGTAAACTTTGTGAGATTGATGATCCACCAAGAAAAAGTACTAGAGGATAGCCAAGATGAAGTCTCTAGCAAAGATCATAACCAAGAGAAAAAGAGCATCCATGTCCAAGAGGTTAAAAAGTGTTCTAAACTTTCTTATGTTCATTTTTCTAGTTTAGATATGATTTGAACGGTTAAAATATATTTTTAACTGGTCAAAAGTTATTTTGATGCTCTAGAAGTCTAAATCTATGATATATAGGTAGATTCATAGTTTAGTATGTTTAAGACAAGTATTGGTATGTGTGGTATGCAAATAAATGGAAGCAAATTCCATATTGCGATTTATCAGTAAAACCCTAAGGGGTTCGATCTTTAAAATTCGTGCCAAACGTTTTCAAAAATATGATTGAACCATGAAATGTTGGAAAACAAGAAGTTAGGAAGACAACAACACTAAGTTTGTGTCATTTGGATGTGTAGAGTTTATTTTATTCAAGTTTGAACAATTAAAACCAAGGATTTGTAATTTTAGTTTTCACTTTGTCCTTGTGAGCCGTTTTTAGTCTATTTCTGTTTGGAATTTGGATTTGTGATATAAAGATAAATTGTAGAGGGAAAAATGCTGATTAGAATAGACTCAAGAATCACCTCAAAATATTTTAAAATGAAGAAGTTATGGCTATCGAAGCGTCGGAGGGTCGGGCAGTCCTCAAGTTAGGGTTTCGGAAAATTTGTACCACCACCGCAACGGTCAAACATTCTGCCAGAAAATTGTTTTAGCTGTCCGAATCGAGTCGGGTCGGTCCGGGTCGGGTCAGTCCGGGTTAAGTTTTTAGCGAAAATTTAAGTTGAAATACATATAAAATAAATGTATTTGAATACTAAATCAATTTATATTGAATCTATTAGTGATTAATTGGTATCTAAAGATATAAAATAAAGACTAAAGTTAACACAATTAAAAAGTTAACTATTGGTAATGTTTGAAGAATATTAAAATATTATTAAATGATGAATAATATTAGTATAAGATTAAAAGGTTATTAAATGTGTAATAACATTTGTATATGATGAAAATGTTCTTAAATAATTAATGACATTATTAAATAAGTAAAATATTATTAAATAGTTAATAATATTAATAAGTGATTAAAATATTATTAAATGGTTAATAATATTAAGAAGTGATTAAAATATTATTAAATGGTTAATAATATTAATAAGTGAGTAAAATATTATTAAATGGTTAATAATATTAATATGTGAGTAAAATATTATTAAATGATTAATAATATTAATAAGTGATTAAAATATTATTAAATGGTTAATAATATTAATAAGTGATTAAAATATTATTAAATGGTTAATAATATTAATAAGTGAGTAAAATATTATTAAATGGTTAATACTATTAATATGTGAGTAAAAAATTATTAAATGGTTAATAATATTAATAAGTGATTAAAATATTATTAAATGGTTAATAATATTAATGTGTGATTAAAATATTATTAAATGGTTAATAATATTAGTAAATGATTAAAATATTATTAAATGGTTAATAATATTAATAAATGATTAAAATATTATTAAATGATTAATAATATTAATAAGAGATTAAAATATTATTAAATGGTTAATAATATTTGAACTTAGTGGTATATTATCAAAGATAGATAATATGTTGGGGTATTTGGTACATTGTTAAATGTCCGAATCATTAAGTTATGTAAAAGAAGAAAGTTTAATTGAATTAAACAAATGTAAATAGTCCATTTGTGACTAATTTAGACAACTTATTAAAAGTGGGTCGTACGAAGATTGTATAATGAAAGCGTAAGTTGGTTAAGCATGCTTGATATGTCCAAACTGTATTTGGACTAGGGTTTTATCCAGAACTTAAGGGTTCGTTTGTCGGACATCTTAAGAGTTAATAATTTGAAGTTAAGGTCTTAAGTTAAGACTAATTAAAAGTCCTGGTAGCTAATGATTATGTCAATTTGTTATATAAATTGTAGGTTGAGCAAATGATGCAAATAAGCGTAAATGGTAGAAGCGACCAGGTAAGTTTTTCAGAACTTGCTCCTATGTGCCTTGACATGCTATGATGTGATATTAAATTGTTAATAGAAGGATATTGATGATAATTGTGATATGCATGAAGTATGATTACATGTAAAATATGAAGCATGAAATGCTAGATGTTATATGTGATGCATGAGCAGTATGACATAAACTGAAATGCATAAAAAACATGATGTAAGTATAAATTGCAGAGTATATGTGAAGCATGTAAATGTGTTATGTGTAACTGTTAAACTTGTTGAGCCGTCGTGCTCACTCTTGCTTAAACCAACATTTTCAGATAGTACACTTATTTGAAATCTTGATAAGGATCATGAAACAGGAATGCATATTACATTCACTGAAGGTCTAGCATGACCATTGTAGATATCAGTTCGAATTGGACAGGTAAAATGATTGTGTAGTATAAGAATTGGTTGGTATGTATTATGAGACTTAGATACTCAAATTGATTGTAATAGAATGTCGTATCATATCTAATATTGAGACATACTAGGAATTTGTAAAGTTTGCGATTCTGGAATAGAAAGAGATGTTGTGAAATTGTAAATAAATGATTATTTAGCAATTATAATATTGTTGTATTTCATGAACAATAAGGAAAGGTAGTACTAGTGTTGAACCGGATCCGAGGTTCAAGGAACCCGGATTTGGGGTCGTCACAAGTACTATAATGTGAAGTATGATTGAACATGATCTATGTATAAGATGTGAAGCATGAAGCATGATTTAAATGTGAACTATGTGTTATGTGATTACTATTAGACTTGCTAAGCCGTTGTGCTCACTCTTGCTATAATCAAACATTTTCAGCGAGGTGCGAGGAAATCTGAAGATCCCAACAAACGTGAAGGAAATGATTGAAGTTATAAAACTTTGTTGTTAGAATTGTTTAAATCTCTTGATGTAATATGTTAGGATAATGATAGCTTTGTATTATTCTTATATTAAGACCTCGTAATAGTAGTGAAAGGAAGTTATACATTAAGACAAGTGCTAATAATTGTAAACTTAGTTAGTTAAGAGGAATCGACAGATAGTTACAGTGACTTATTGTTGAAGTGTGAGCTTTTGTATACTCATAATAATTATAATATACTAGGTCATGATTTATAAATGATCTGAATTTGTATGATCAAAGTAAAGATTTTGATTCTGAGGCAAAGTTTAAGAAAAATATTATAAAAGTTAATATTTATTAAGTTTTTAGCAACATATTATTATATAATGTTGTGGTTAGTAAGAAGAAGGTTGTACATTAACACATGAGGTCGCCCGTAACCAGTATGAGGATTCTTAGGGCATTACAGGAACTCCATGTTATGAAACAATCTAATTTATATACAATTTTGCTAACTGATTTAGATTAAATCGGACCTTAATTGGCAGGAAGTGCACTGACTTTGTCAATCTATCCACAATGACCTATATCGCATCATAACCCTTCTCTATGATTGAAAGTCCCACCACAAAATCTATCGTAATGTACTCTCATTTTTATTCTAGTATTTTTAATGGTTGAAGTAGACCACTTGGCATTTGATGTTCTGCTTTTACCTTCTAACAAGTAAAGCACTTATTGACATATTCTGTAACTTTCCGCATCATGTTAGGCCACCAAAAGTGTTGGCGAAGATCGTAGTACATTTTTATGCTTCCCGGATAAATCGAATACGCCGAATTATGAGCCTCTTGCAAAATCTCTACATTTACTTCAGGCTCTGTTGGCACCCATACTCATCCTTCAAATCTTAAAATTTTATCCTTGTCCAATTGAAATTTTTATTTCTCATTTTCTGCAATTCTTCTCCTTATTCGTTCACATTACACGTTTTCCTAGCTCTTGGGCTTCCTTTATTTTAACTAACAAGTTGCACAAGCTTCTATTATAAATAATTTCCCTTCTAACTCTTTCGGATCTCTCACCTCTATTTTTCAACTTCACCATCTCTCTTATAAACTCAACATTAACAATTTCTCCATTCCTTTCAACTTAACACATTTGCCACTACATTCGCCTTTCCCAGATGATAAAAAGTCTCTCAATTGTAATCCTTAATTAAATCCATCCACCTTCTTTGCCTCATGTTCAACTCCTATGTGCAGATATATTTTAGACTTTTATGGTCAGTATATATCTCACATTTCTCTCCATAAAGATAGTACCTCCAAATTTTTAATGCAAAAACCATCGTCGCTAACTCCAGGTCATGAGTAGGGTATCTTTTCTCGTAATCCTTTACGTGACGCGTATGCAATGACCTTGTTATGTTGCATTAATGCACAGCTAGACCCTTGTGTGACGCATCATTGAACACCGTAAAACCTATCTTATTACCTGGCAATGATAATACAAGTGCTTCGCTCAACCTCTTCTTCAGTTCCCTAAAACTTTTTTCGCATTTCTCCATCCAAATAAACTTTGTCGTCTTTCTTGTTAGATTGGTCAATGGTGTCACAATTTTCGAGTAGTCCTGAATGAATCTTCGGTAGTACCCAGCTAACCCTAAGAAACTCCGTACTTTTGTCGACATCTTCGGCTACTCCCAGTTAATCACCGCCTCCGCCTTTGCATGATCCACCGATTCTCCATCCTTATCAATCACATGTCTCAAAAACTGTACCCTCTCTAACCAAAACTCACACTTGAAAAACATCACATATAATTTTCTCTCCTCAATGTCTCTAACACCACTCTCAAATGTTCCGTGTGTTCGTCCTTTGTCTTTGAATAAATCAAAATATCGTCAATGAAAACTACCGTAAACTAGTCCAAATACTGCTTGAAAACTCAATTCATCAAGTCCATAAATATTGCTGGTGCATTAGTCAAACGGAATGATTTTACTAAAAACTCGTAATGCCCATATCGGGTCCTAAAGGCCATCTTCGGTATATCTTATTTTCGCACATTCAACTGATGATAACCCGTTCTCAAGTCAATATTTAAAAAATACCTCGCTACCTTCTACTGATCAAAAAGATCATCGATTATTGGCAATGGATATTAATTCTTGATTGTCACTTTGTTCAACTCTCGGTAGTCGATACAAAGTCGTAACGATCCATCCTTCTTTTTAACAAATAAGATTGGTGTTCCCCATAGAGTCACACTCGGCTGAATATATCCCTTGTCTAGCAATTCTTGAAGTTATATCATCAATTCCTTCATTTCTACTTGCGTTATACGATACATAGCCTTCGAAATAGGTGTTGTTCCTAGCACTAAATCTATTACGAAATTGATTTCCCTATCTAGAGGTAGACCGTGCAAATCGTCTAGAAACACATCCGAATTTTTTTTTTACTACCAGTATACTATTCATCTCTACCCCTACTTTTTGGGTATCTACAATATGGAATAAATACCCCACGCATTCTTTCCTTAATAACTTCTTGACCTGCATTATTGCCAGACAACAAGATTACTTAGGCAATGTGCTACCATAAAATACTACCTTAGACCAATTTGGGGTCTGAAGGTTCACACTTTTCTTCTGACAATCGATTACCTCCCCATGGTTATGTAACCAGACCATCCCTAATATCACATCAAACTCTCCCAATCTTATAGGGATTAAATCTATCAGCAACTTATGTCCCCTAATTTCTCTGTATAAATTCTACGGAGTTCACTTCTTTGTTTGTAACTTCTAAAAGAGAAAGTGGGGCAGTAGTTTGTTGGAAAATTCCATTTTCTTCTAAGAGAAAGTGGGGCAGAAGTTTGTTGGAAAATGCCATTATAGCTGAGGGAGGAAGTAAGGAGAAGAAGAAGAACAAGAATCACTTTCTCTTATTCCTCCCTCAGCTATAATGGCATTTTCCAACAAACTTCTAAAAGAATCAATCCGAAAAATAGATATCTTATTGTACAAATATGGCTTTAAACCTTGTTCAAAGCGATGCACCTTCCGCTCTTCTGTATCGACTTAGTGTGGTGCAAAACATGTGAGTTCATTGAATTTGGCAGTGTACTGTGCCACCGACATCTCTCCTTATTTTAACTCCAAAAACTTAACCTAAATTTTATTCTGCATGCTTTTAGGAAAGTAATTCTCAAAGAATATCTCCTTAAACCTCTCCTATGATATGATTCCTTCTCTCGTTCTCTGTTGATTCACCTCCCACCAAAAATTTACTTCTCATTCATCATATATGTAATAAATACAGTCTTCTGATCGTCTTCTACCCTTACAATTTTAAATGCTTTATCTATCTCTTTGACCTAAAACTGGGTCTCGATCGGATTAATTGTCCCCTTAAATTTCTAGGGTCCTGCATTATTAAAATCCTTGAAATTTGCTACAAGAACTGTTGAGGGGTTGGGATTTACTGGTTTCGGGTTTCTCCTTTGAAAGACACCTTCTAATAATTCTACTAATCTCTGTACCGGGTCTTGCTAACCTCCTTCGTTGTTTACAGACTCTTATTGTGTAGGTTGTATAGGTTGACGGCGTCTTGGCAACATTTTTTGTTAAAATAAAAACTTAAAATTATTACCTCATTTTATTAGTTAAATATTCATCTTTTAACAAGAATGTAAATAACACATTTTAATAAAGACGTTTATATTCATATGCCAATAAGTAGTACATCATACATGAATATCCTATAGCATACTATTATAAACGTCAACATATATCCCCTAATATAACAAAAAGTGGGGATCTACAGACATACTACCTTTCTATCAAATAGAAAAATTGGGTTTTACACATACTATCTCATATAAGAGTTCGGGATTTACAATACAAAATACATAAAAGGCAAGACCATCATATAATACAGACAAAATAAAAAAATACATCAACTAAACCATCCATCAGGGCAGGCCGCGCTCCATAGCACTCTTATACTTCAACTGACCCATTAGATCACCAAGTCTCTGTTCATCGTGTGGTGAGTCTACTCCACCTCTGCAGGATAGTGACGTATATCGTCCATCCATCTTTCAAATGTTGTGCCAAAAGCGTAGCTCATCCTATTAATCCTCCTCCTCTTAACCCTCACCTCTTTCTCGAGGTCATCTACCCTATCACGAGTATCCTCCCACATCTCATAAAGTTGAATCCCATCAGTTGCCTCCCTCTCTAACAGCTCTCTAGTGGCCTCCTTCTCGGCCTAAAGACTATGTACCTACTGCTCCGACTGCTTTAGCTTCCTTACCAGCTCAACATTACGGGCCAATAGGTGATATACTATAGCCCCCAACTGGATAGCGGCCTCTCAGCGTCCAAGCACCTCGGTCTCTAGCTCCTAGATCCTCTCCTGGTGCTCTTGGACCTCATGATCTAGCTCCTCAATCCTATACCCCCTGTTCGATGATACGATCAACATACTCTGCATCAAGTCATCCTCAAATGTGTGAAATACAGGAGATCCTTCGTCGGACTCCTCAGCTGACACAGACTCCTCAATAGGATCCTCCTCCGAATTCGACTCTACAGTGGTAATGGGCTCCACTCTGGGAAGTGTCTCTCGATCTACATGGATGTCCCTCGGCTCATCCTCCATTAATTTACTGGGCTCGCCTAACTCTGACATCCTATAACCACAAACAAAAAATAAACAAACTCTATCAGTATCTCAAAATAAAATATATGTTTATTGTATAGAATGAAAATATATTTCATGGCACTACAGACTCTCTATGACAAGTCTACTAACGTGTAAAACTCTACATGAGTTTTATCTCTTTCAATTCTAACTATCTTTTCTAAGGTTATAGCATAAGGATTCTCTTTCCTAAGGTTTATAATCTACAACTCTAATACCAACCTGTGACGCCCCCAAATTCAAATACCTATACCTCGAATCTGGTGATTCACGATCCAACTCATACAACATGTTAATAACCACTAAATGCGGAGTAATATAAATATTTACATTGATTTAACATAAATATTTTCGTCCCAAGTCTCGCAACCATAACTAATACAAACATAACTTAAATAATAAATTCTAAACATAAATATTAATACAACATCAAATAACAACATTTATGACATCACGCTAAGTCTATTCAGTAACCTTGCCCTTATCTTTTCTAGAGCCAGTGTCTTGCTCAGTCTTACCTGTAATATTTAAGGAAAGTAAGAATGAGCAACAAGTTTGCACAACAAGTATAAAGCAATAAAAGTAAACGTTCATGTGTAAGGTTTTATAATCTCAAGAGATGTAACAAT
Source organism: Hedera helix (assembly GCA_947179155.2). NCBI lineage: Eukaryota > Viridiplantae > Streptophyta > Magnoliopsida > Apiales > Araliaceae > Hedera > Hedera helix. The sequence goes on along the minus strand of OX359284.1, from coordinate 5,208,123 downwards.
AATTAATAGCTCAAGAATTAAGAAATTGAATTGTGAACAAAGTAAGTCTCAATAGTTTTAAAACTGGTCATTTTAAATATTGAAGAATCACTATGGACCAAATGATTTTTAATTGGAATCAAAGATTTAATATTTTCAAGTTAATGAATATTTTGTACTGAGTGGTCACTATAGACTGTGAATACATGCAAGAATTAATAGTACTTTACTGAAAATTCACAATAATAAACAAGTATAATAGGTGATCAGCCTAAAGTACCCTATGTTATGCATAACACTCAAACATGTTGTTCACGTTCGTGTCGGTTTCCTGATGTAAATTAGTTGTTCATCTCAACATAAGAGTCTACACCAAGGCAATTAGTTTAGATAACTTTCTCAAAAAAATATGATTGATTAACAGTCAGTTTTATCATTGGTCTAGCCGATACAAATGACATAGACATACTTCTTAACACAATTAAAAATAATTGATATGTTCAATGTTCGCAACTAGTGTTCGAATAATCATTCAAAAATATAATGATGATTTAAAACATGTTCAGAGTATATAATTTAATCTTCAAAATATAGATAAACAAGAATTAATGCATCAATTAATTCTACTTGTACGAATTTATAAAGTGCAAGTTAAAGTACTTGCCTGAATCGTTGATTCTATTTGACTTTGACTCATTATCCTTTGAACAACATATATTCATCATATTTATCTAACGGTTAATCTCTATTAACCTTCACATAATGATCTAATCGATTTAACTTACAAGTTATATATAACTACGACTCTCAAATCATCACACGTATAATTTTCAATAAAATTATTTGATTAAACATAAATATATCTCACTTTCTTTATTTAATTCATTCATTACTTATCACAAATAAAATACTATTAAGTATTATTTTATTTGTTTAATGATCCTTAATCATCATTTAATTATTCATAAATAAAGTGGCCTCACTTTATTTGCTTATAACTTATTATTATCCAACTATTAATTTTTTTTGTTCATACATTGTTAAACAACAAATAAAATAATTTAAGTTAATTTTATTTGTTTAATCACTAATTAGAGTAATTTTTACTATTATTTTAATTCAATTATGTTTTGTGGGTACATAATTAAAATAATCCTTAATTTTATATTAATTGTTCATCCTTTATTAATTCACAATTAAAATAATATTTAATATTACTTTAATTGTTTAAGTCTTCTCTAATATTCTTTAATTGTTTATACATTATTATTCTACAATTAAAATAATCTTTAATATTACTTTAATTGTTTATAATAATCTTTAATATTATTTAATTAACTCACAGATAAAATAATTTAAATTATTTTTTTTATTTAATATTATTCTAATTAACTCACAAATAAAATAATTTTTAGTTATTATTTTACTTCTTTAATATTATTTTATTTTATTATTTATAATTGATTTATTTTAAATTTTTTCGAGATCGGGGTCAGATCGGACCGGGTCAACCCAACTGGGTTGACAGAGATTTGACCAACTCGATCAACTGAAAAACCAGAACAGCACCCCGGCGTTTGTTTTTGTTCTAGAACTAGTGCCCCAGCACTTGTCTCCAGATTCTAAAAAAAGAAACAGCACCTCGGCGCTTATTTTCAGTGCAAAAATAGCGCCCGGCGCTCCTCCTGTAGAATGTTTTTCTAAATATTTTTTCAGATTTTGTAATTTTACCCTTTTTTATTCAATCTTCCATAACTTGCTCATTTTACGACCAAATGAGCTCAAATCAGTTTTGTTATTTCACAAACTCATAACTTTACAATATTCTAATTTTTAATTTTTTTTTTTAAAAAAGTATTTATTTAGCAGGCTAGAGTTCCATTTTGACATTCTTTATAAGAAAATTCACCATAAATTTATTTTAGCTCCGGTTTTTTTTCGTTTCACTTGGAATATTTTCGTATTTCATAAATCTACAACGTACAATTTTTAGTTCATGCAAATAGGTTATACATTTTATTTTATTTTTACCCAAATCGCATGTTTTCAACTAGTGCACGTAGGGTTTAAGCTCATATGCATTTATTTGGTTCACTTAGACATAAAACACACATGATCATATATAAATCATATATTCTCCTTCACAAACCGTTTCTTATGCCTTAGAAATCCACCATGATTTTCACATATATAAACTCCCACAACCAAGCATAAATATTTATTCTACTAACTAAAACATGCAAACCTAAGTAACTACCTAGGGTTAGAAGTATTTATACCTTCTTAATGCTACTTTTCTTTTAGAAATAAATTTGTAGTAAGACTCTACTTTCTTTTCCCTTTGCTAAACCACTTTTATTCTTCACTTGACAAGAGTTTTCTTACTTTTCTTATTTTCTCTCACTTTATCTCTTATTTTCTTTCTATGACTTTCTAACTCTCCAATTTGACAAATGCCTTAAGTTAAGCTTAGGAGAGTCTTATTTATAGATGAGGTGCATGTATACATACACTCTGTATACATGTATAAATACAAGTATATTACATATTCTAAATGAATATTATCCATTGGTAAAAGTTGTTTAGCTAAAAATGAGTACGTATCTCCTTAATTTAAGCACACAAACCATGCTTCCCTTAATCATTCATGCACATAGCCTCCAAGAAAAAAAAAAATCAGCATTTTTCTAGCCTAGGGGGGGTGGGATCCGGGCACAACTATATATATAACTTATCTCTAACACTTTGTACAATGCAACTTTATACACACACACACACACACACACACACACACACACACACACATATATATATATATATATATATATATATATATATATATATATATGCACCTACACATCTCTACATCATACATGTATAAACCAACATCATCCATGCATTTTGGGCTATTAATTTAATGTTTGTTGGGCCACTAATTAAATTTAATTTGGGTCATGCACACTTAATTCTATTGGGCTCAATAATAAACAACTAACCTTAATCACTTTGGACTTTAGTTTTCTAGCATATTGGACATGTCACATTAAATTATGTGACATTCATATTGGACTTAAATATTAATTTTCATTAGTCCATTTAATTATTTAATCATCTCACCCCTAATTTAATTAATTAATCCATCTTACTCATTATGTCACACAAGACATATTACATAGACTTAAATTAATTATAATTTAAGTTCATCGTCATCATAACTTTATTTCTTAATTATCACATTCCTTAATTCAATTTAAATTGAATTATTAATTTCATAGCACATGTAGACACATAGATGCACACAATAATTTTTGAATAATTCCTTAATTTCATTAATATAAGAATTTAAAAATTGTTCACTTGGTCACACTCCATCCTTATGTTTTAATGATGACGTTATACGAATACTGTGTATCGTTTTATAAATTAACCATGCAGCAAGCTATGTAGCATCCTGAATTGGGAAAAATAGTTATATGCATCAATATAGTAAATCGTGGACTGGACTGGATTAATATATCAAGTTACAAACTGGACCGGTGTATAATCTGTCATTCAGTAGGCTACATACCAAGCTAGATCAAATCTGCAGAATCAATAAAGCTGAAAAAGATTTCAAGCAAAATCTTAGCAATCAATGTAAGATCTTAGCTTGAGTATTTAATTCAATTAAAACCCTTTTTAGATTGCATTGCAGATATGGAAACATGAATTAAGGTTAAAATAATTCCCTTCCAGACATTCCTACTATAATTAAGGGTTTACGGAATTAAATGATCATTTCCTTATTTATAAAATAGATAATAGGTTTCGTGCTTACCATAATTAAACATGGTCGGATATGATAGGTAAACAGGATTAGTTATGATTATGAGCGAAATTAAATAATATGTAAATCAATTTATTTGTATGTCAGATCTGGTAAGAAACAGTCTTTTCGTGTTTGATTAAATTGATTAATGGGCATTATGTCGTTAAAATAACTCATTCCAATCAAGGTTTAAATCTGTGATTACCCACATGCGTAAACCATCATATCAAGAATCCATCAAACAGAAATACATGATTCTCTCAATGAGTGTCTTGATTGATGTAATCAATCAACAGAAATTCTGCTAAGTCAATCGTCTAGTAACGGTAACATAATAGCGTGCCCAGTCTCGTGTATATATATAATCCCTTGCCTAACATATACGTACACAGAGCAACGATATACTGAGTGCTGGGGAGGAATAGTCCTCATAACGACAGTGAACTTGAATTGTAATAGTGTAAATTGTGAAGTGAATTTATCAATAAAAGAAGTCTCCAATACCATTTGGTATTGGATGTGGATTGGTCCACTAGACTAATGGGTAGGGGCCGAACCACGTAAAAATCTTGGTGTTTGTGTGATTGATTATCTTATTGCTTGGATAAACTTGTCTCATTGCGAACATATATAATATGGGCTTAAAACAGGTGACAACATTTATTTAGTGTCAAAAATAGTAACCTGTACTCACTATTAAACCAACTATTTTCATAACTCAGCAAACTACATTATTATTTAGCCTACTATTTCATATATTCAGTATACTGTTTTACAAACTGTTTTCTTAAAAATGAAAATTGGACATAGTTTCTCCCACACTTATTTAACCCCCCCCCCCCCCCCCCCCTTCTAAGTGTGCCTATCTTATATTTCAATTGGTATCAGAGCTTGGCTCTACTTATCTTAGTCTTAAAGGTGACTTTTAGGGTAAGATCTTGTTATGGCACAATTCGAAAATAACGCACAAGAAAGGCAATCAACCAACCGACTTCCATTGCTACATGGAACAGAAAACTACAACTTTTGGAAGTTCAGAATGAGGATCTATCTAAAGAGGGATCTTTAGGAATGGTGGGTTATAGAGAATGGTCCAATTACTCTAAGAAAGGACGATGGTACACCAAAAGTTTTAACAGAAATGGATTCAACCGAAGTATACATGACATCCTATGACTCGAAGGCAATGAACACATTACTCAGTAGCATGGTACAATCTGAAATAGACAAAGTATTGTCATGCAACATGGCCAAGGAGATTTGGGATACACTAAAGGTAAGCCATGAAGGAACTTCAAAAGTAAGAGAACTAAAACTGAGTATGTTTATGCACGATTACAAGATGTTCAAACTAGAAAGAGAAGAAACCATCAAAGAAGCACAAGATAGGTTTCTAATGCTCATGAACTCATTAAAGTTACTTGATAAGATGATTCCTCAAAGTGAGATCAACCGAAAACTACTTCGGGCTATGCCCAAAAAGTTTGCGTTAAAAGTAACTACACTTCAAGATTCTTCTACTATTTCTATTATCGATACGTTAACTTCATTTGAGAGTTAGAAGAATATGAACATTAATTAAAAAGCTATGATGACGAGGAGGAAACTCCTAAAAAAAAGGTGTTAGCTCTTAATGTAGGAAAAGAAGATGAAACGAGTGACGACTCAGATGAAGAAATTGTTATACTATCCAAAAAACAACAAGGGATGCTACAAAAGAAAAACAAAAGGAGAAATTTCACACCATTCAACAAGTCCAAGAGAAAGTCAAATGAAGAAACATGCTTTGAATGTAGTCGTCCAGGTCATTTTAAAAAGTATTTATTTCAATTGAAGAACAAAGGAAAGACAAATTTCAAAGACATCAAGAAGAAAGCACTAATTACTTAAAGTGATGATTTAGACATAGAAGTTAATGCAAATGACGAGATAGCTCAAGTTTGCTTCATAGGACTTGAAGGAGAAACAAATGAGGCAACCTTTACTGATTATAATGTGTTAAAACAGGAAAATTTAAAATTAAAAGAAAAGAACATGTATTTAAAAGAATTAATAAATACACTAATGAGTGAAGTTGACACTTTAATAGAAGAAAAAGAAAAAATGAAAACACCATCACAAGATGTAAGAATTTTAAATGCAAAAATTAATTATCTAGATAATTATAATAAAATACTTTATAATAAAGTAAATCACGTAAATAACGAGAATGATAAATTAAGAAATGAAATAAGAATGAGAGATGTTTGCATTGATGCTTTTAATGATAATACATGCATAAAAGAAAATGATGATAAACTAAAGAATTAAAAAAATAAATTGAATCATTAAAATTATCATTGGCTAGGTTTGTCCAAGGAGAAGAAAATTTAACAATCTTGTTAGGCAAACAAAGACCTAGCTATGAAAAACAAAGGATTGGTTATCAAGAAGCGTCTAAACAGAACAATATAAAAATATTAAAATCACAGTTTAAATTGAATTATTGTTCTCCTTTCACTACTTGTAAAAATTGTGGAAATAAAGGACATTATAATTGCAGCAAGAAAGTTAAGAAGATATGGGTAAAGAAAAATGAATCAAATGTTACTAACACAAATGGACCAAAAAAGAAATGGGTACCAAAACAATAAACTATATTCTTATTTCAGGTATGCTTCAAAGAAAAAGTTTTATCTCAAAAATAGGTTCTAGATAGTGGATGCTCTCGACATATGACGGGTGACAAAAGTAAATTCTTGGAACTATCTCTCAAAATAAGAAATAGAACTATTACGTTTGGAGATAACAAGACCTGTGAAATAATCGAAAAAGGTAAAATAAGAAATGGTAAGATTAGTATTGATAATGTCCATCTTGTCAAATGTCTTGGATTTAATCTTATTAGTAGAAGTCAACTAATGGATAGCGGTAATCAAGTTAAATTTGAAAAGGATAAATGTTCTATTTTTCACAGTACTAACAATGTTATTCTAGTTGCACAAAGAGAAGGAAATATATATACTATTGATTTTGAGCAACAGGAAAAAGAGGTTTGCCTATCAGCGATGGAAGATATTGCAAATCTATGGCACAAGAGGTTGGGACATGTACATATGGATTTAATAAAAAGAAATTGTCCAGAAAAAATCTTATGAGAAAACTACCTAAAATCAATTATGAAAAGAAAAGAATATGTGCATCGTGTCAACTTGGTAACCAAATAAAAACATCATTCAAGGTAAAGAATCAAGTAACAACTTCATCACCCTTGCAATTATTACATCTTGAATTATTTGGACCAGAAAGGCATGCTAGTTTAAATGGAAAATTCTATGCTTTTGTTATAATTGATGATTATTCTAAATTCACTTGGGTAACATTTCTCAAAACTAAAAATGAAGCCTTTAGAGACTTTGAAAGACTAAAAAAAATTTGGAGACAAAGTACAATCTCAGGTTGATAAGAATAAGAAGTGACCATGGGGGTGAATTTCAAAAAGAGTTTATTTTATTCTGTGAACAAAAGGGAATTAGGCATGAATTCTCAGCACCTAGAATATCACAACAAAATAGAGTGGTTGAAAGAAAGAATAGAACATTACAAGAAACAACTCGGACACTGTTACAAGAAAGTAAGCTTCCACAAAAAATTTAGGCCGAAGCAGTATATACATCTTGCTACATTTTAAATAGAGTACTAATTCGTCCTATTCTTCTCAAAACTCCTTATGAATTGCTAAACAATAAAATTCCTAACATAAGTTACTTCAAAGTCATTGGATCAAAATGTTTCATATTAAATACAAATGGTAACTTAGGAAAGTTTCATGTTAAATCATATGAAGGAATTTTTATTGGATATTCTCGTAATAGCAAAGCATGTCGTATTTACAATACTCATAAATATGTGGTTGAAGAATCTGTGCATGTGAGTTTTGATGAACCTAACAATGATTTGTCTAAAGAAAGACATGAGGATACAGAAAATATAGAAGTCACAGTCAATTCAGCAAGTCAGAAAAACTAAAGCAGTCTGCCGGATAAAAATTCAACTACTCAGACAGATTAATATAGCTCACTGGATACCTCAGATCAGCAGAAATAGCCATACAGAGGAGCAAACTACGACACTATTTTGAAAATCCAGGAAGCTGAATTCACTGAATCAGATGGAGAACATCAAGATCCAAATTCTATTTTACAAGAGGAGCAAATGCACAACATATCGATGTCTAAAACAACAAGGCATATTAAAAATCATCCTCCTGGAAACATAATTGGAGACATCAACCGAGGAGTTACCATAAGAAGCGGTGTGCACAATTTATGTGCGTTCTCAGCCTTCTTATCACAAATAGAACCAAAAAATACAACAGAAGCATTACTTGATAAGAATTGGCTCCTGACAATGCAAGAATAGCTCCAATAATTTGAAAGATGTCAAGTTGGGAATTAGATCCTACACCAAAAGAAACATCAATAATAGGAACCAAATGGATATTCAAGAACAAGCTAGATGAACATGGAACTATCACTCGCAATAAAGCAAGGCTTGTGGCTCAAGGATATAACCAACAAGAGGGGATAGACTATGAAGAAACCTTTGCCCTAGTTATAAGATTGGAATCCATTCGAATACTTTTAGTGTTTCCTTGTTACAAACAGTTCAAACTACACCAAATGGATGTAAAAAGCACATTTTTAAGTGGGTACATAAATGAGGAAGTATACGTAACAGCCTCCCGAATTTGAACATGAAAAGTATCCTCATTATGTGTATAAGCTAAAGAAGGCACTCTATGGACTCAAGCAAACACCTAGAGCGTGGTACGAAAGGCTAAGTAAGTTTCTTACCTCAAATAGGTTCATAAAAGATAAAATTGACTCTACATTACTTATTACGCATGAAAAGCAAGATATTATTATTGTACAAATATATGTAAATGATATCATTTTTTGAGCTACTAATAACATGCTTTATGAGTGATTTTCTAAGTATATGCACAAGGAATTTGATATGAGCATAATAGGAGAGCTTAACTATTTTTTGGGACTCCAAATCAAGCAAACTAAAGATGGCATCTACATTCATCAAACGAAATACATAAACAAGTTACTCAAAAGATTTGGTTTTGACCAGTCAAATCCAAAAGTAACACCAATGAGCACTATAATCAAACTCACTTCAGATGATAAAGGTGTCGATGCAGAGGTAACAAAATATTGAAGTATGATAAGAACCTTATTATATTTAACTGCCTCAAGGCCCGATATAATGTATAGTGTGTGTCTATGTGCTAGATTTCAAGCAAAACCAAAAGAATCACATTTAAATGCTGCTAAAAGAATATTTAAATATTTGTGTGGCACTATCAACTTTGGTTTATTTTATCCACTATGTGAGGATTTTGATCTAATGGGTTATTTAGATACAGACTATGCAGGGTGTCAAATTAATAGAAATAACACTAGTGGTGCTTGCACATTTTTGAGACAAAGTATGGTATCTTGTCATAGTAAAAGGCAAACATCTGTTGCTTTGTCAACGACCGAGGGAGAATATCTAGCTGCAGGAAGTTGCTGTTCTCAAATACTTTGGATGTGTTGTCAAACCTTAATAGATTTTGATGTGATATGCAATATTGTGCCTATTTACTGTGATAACACGAACACAATAGACATATCTAAAAATTCAGTTTTGCATTCACGCACAAAACATATTGAAGTTAAGCATCACTTTCTTAGGGATAACGTGTCTAAAGGATTAATTAAATTAATTTTTATCCTCATTGAGCATCAACTAGCTGACATTTTCACTAAACCACTTAGTGAATAAAGGTTCTGCACTCTAAGAAGAGAACTTGGCATGTGCATAATTTCTTGAAAGCATACAGGGTTATATGATATTATATGGCATACTGAATTACATCTTGCATACTAGTAAATTATTCTCTGTGTTAAATTATCAAAATTTATCTACATAATATGTGAAATATTTGGTGATATAAGTTGATAAGTTAATTTTAACTTGATCTATGAAAACCAAAATTTTAAATAATCAATAAGGTCACTAAATTATAACAATCAAAACTTAAGAGAACTAAATTTTAAATACATTGGGAAAATCTTGGAAACCATGTCTATCTATCTTTTTGTTATATGTATCTCAACTGTTTCTCTCTCATACTTTACCAAAAACCGATCGTCTCCAACCTTCTCCAACAAACTCTATTGCTAAATCTGAAATCCTTCAATTCTTCAATTCCTCAAAGATGAGGACTAGGAACGCTAAACGACCATTAGTTATGACTGATTCAGACAAGGACTCGCCGATCACATCCATGCAGTCCAAACCAAATTCCACTCAAGCTACCAAACCCAAAAAACAAGGCCCGTTAGTTGTAAAGAATTCTGAACCAGCTATGGTGTCTGGGTCATCTTCTAAGTCAAAAAGAGTCAAATGAAAGGGTAAGGTGAACCAACAATTGATAGAGATCATCCCTGAAGAAGATTCGGTGTCGGTTTCCTCATCTTTTCAAAATTCTGCAACCATCTTTAGGGGTAACAACTTCGAGGCTCAATTTTAAAACTCAATCATTTCAAAGTCTTTTGTGTATGAAAAATCTATGGATTTATTTCTCAATCAAAATTATGTACTGCAAAATCTATTTGAATCGTGTAGAATTTCTTCTATGATTTTCCCCCCATCTATTGACTATCCTCAGTTAGTCCAACAATTCTATGTGAATTTTGAGCTCAAACAGCATTCTTGCACTTCTCTAGTAAAAGGAACACTTTTTTGACTAAATGACAAAATATTTTGTGATATTCTATCAATATCATGTATGGGTCCCTGCCCCTTCACCCAAAAAGGTCATATTCATGAACTTTTTCTACTTTGACCCAATTACAAATTGTCAAAAAAGACAACACGTTGTCTGAACATTTATTGCCCACTACTGTGGAAGTCTCCCCACTTACCTCAGTCATTCATAAGCTCCTTAGGTTCAATCTGTTACCCCGAATTGGAGGTGGACCTAATTTCACTTATCAAGATCTAGTCATAACTGCTATGATTCTTGAGGGTCAATCCTTTAATTTTTGCCCTAATGATGTTGATGCACGTGGATAGTTGTGTAAAGAAGAGTAAAAAGTGCCTACCTTATGGTGGATTTCTCACCAAAATTTTCCAGTACTTTAATCTATCTCTTGAGGGTGAAGTTTCTATTCAGCTTGTTGAATCCATTAACTCTGACAACCTGAAAAGTTCAAATCTATCTTTGGTTTGATGGGGTTTTTATTCGTATCCCTCGTGACCATTTCACTGTACCAAATCCATCAAATCCTCTTGCAAATCCAACCTCTAACAGTCCTGAAATCATGCCCATCCTCACTCAACTTCTCTCAAATCAGCAAGAGATTCAGAAGGACATGGGTGATATTAAAGACAGACTTGGGTGTTTAGAAAAGGGTAAGATTACAATAACAACTCCTACTGCCTCCTCACTATTCCGTCAAGTTGAAGATGAGGTCATCGATTTGCAAGCTGGTTTTGTCCTTCAAACAAAAGCTATGGTGGAAGCTATGTAAAGAAAGATGAATCAAAATGCTTATCAACTTATCCAAGAGCTGCAGTTCATGAGCCATCACATAGGTGAACTAAGTGATTTTGTAGCTATGCAAACCAACGATATTTGAGCCGAGTTTGGTCGTCGACAAAGAGGATCCACTATACCAGAATGGGTTCAAGTTAACTGGCTTGCAGAATATAGAGATAACTTCCTAGATTTGTCCCTTCCTCCCTCCACTTATATTCCTCGCCCCCCTCTATTTGCCAATATGTTGTCTAAAGAAGAATGTGCACATCGTCGACAGCATCGTACGTACTTAACCCAACGTGACTAGCTTGGAGTTCACATCGATGAGCATCCTTCAAATTTCACCCCTATCTTAAAGTAGTTTTAGTTGATTACTTCAAACTGGTTCTTTAATGTCATTCATTGTGTTGAATCCTTGATTAATTATTTGGCATGTACTTTAACTTGCTACTTGTTTTTTATATATCTAGTTGTGATGTTTCCTTCTCTATAGTTATTTTCATCTTTTTACATGATGACAAAAAGGGGGAGAAAAGCTTATACACGATTTGAGGGGGAGCTACATTAATCGCTGTTGATCTATCTATCTCATTTTTTGTTGATATGCATAAATTTAGGGGGAGTATTCAGTATAGTGTTGTCATCATAAAAAAATGGGAGATTGTTAACTTGGTCACATTCCATCCTTATGCTTTGATGATGACGTTATATGAATATTGTGTATCGTTTTATATATTAACCATGCAGCAAGCTATGTAGCATCCTGAATTGGTAAAAATAGTTCTATGCATCAATACAACAAGCTTTGGACTGGACTGGATCAATACGTCAAGTTAAAAACTGGACCGGTGTATAATCTGTCATTCAGTAGGCAACATACCAAGTTAGATCAAATCTGCAGAATCAATAAAGCTGAAAAAGATTTCAAGCAAAATCTTAGCAATCAATGTAAGTTCTTAGCTTGAGTATTTAATTCAATCAAAGCCCTTTTTAGATTGCATTGCATACATGGAAATATGAATTAAGGTTAAAATAATTCCCTTCTATACATTCCTACTATAATTAAGGGTTTGAGGATTTAAATGATCATTTTCTTATTTATAAAATAAATAATAGGTTATGTTCTTACCATAATTAAACATGGTCGAATATAATGAGTAAACAGGATTGGTTATGATTATGAGCGAAATTAAATAATATGTAAATCAATTTATTTGTATGTCAGGTCTGGTAAGAAACAGTCTTTCCGTGTTTGATTAAATTGATTGATGGGCATTATGTCGTTAAAATAACTATTTCCAATTAAGGTTTAAATATATAATTACCCACATGCGTAAACCATCATATCAGGAATCCATTTAACAGAAATACATGATTCTCTCAATTAGTGTCTTGATTGATGTAATCAATCAACAGAAATTCTGCTAAGTCAATCGACTGGTAACGGTAACATAATAATGTGTCCAGTCTCGTGTATATATATAATCCTTTACCTAGCATATACGTACACGGAGTAGCGATATACTTAATCAAATTCTAAAAAGATATCTCATTCTCTTCATCATTTCATGGCAAGTGATAAATCAGTTTATATGAAGACTTCAAAGCTGCATACTGAATTACTCAAACTAATAATCCATAAATCGATAATACCTTTTCGTTATTGATCATTACATATAGTGGGCCTTACATTGTCTTATTACTCTTGCTTTGATCGTAGGATTGTTTATGTTTTTTTGTCCATTTTATTCTGTCTAAAGCAGTGTGTTTACAATTAATTCATAGGGAGCTTAGGAGCTCAGTGAGTCAAATGACTCAAAAGGTGCATAAGATTGCAAAAGGAAGCATAAGTGTTAGGGAGGAGGAGTCCTCATAACGGCAGTGAACTTGAATTATAATAGTGTAAATTATGAAATGAATTTATCAATAAAAGAAGTCTCCAATACCATTTGGTATTGGACGTAGATTAGGCCACTAGACTAGTAGGTAGGGGGCCGAACCACGTAAAAATCTTGGTGTTTGTGTGATTGATTATCTTATTGCTTGGATAAACTTGTCTCATTGCGAACATTTATAATCTGGACTTAAAACAGGTTACAACATTTGTTCAATGTCAAAAACAGTAACCTGTATTCACTATTAAACCAACTGTTTTTATAACTCAGCAAACTACATTATCATTCAGCCTACTATTTCACATATTCAGCATACTATTTTACAAATTATTTTCTTTAAAATCAAAATTGGACATAGTTTCTCCCACACTTATTCAACCCCCCTTCTAAGTGTGTCTATCTTATATTTCACAAATTTCTTAGATATTACATGAGGTGTATTTATAAATTTATATATTTTGTGTGTTAGTCTTGCAAATATGATTTTCATCGCATGTTTAGCAAATTATTTAATTCATTATCCAAATTAGCTCGTGTATTTCACAGATTATCAACTTATCTATTTGAAAAAATTTCAAATTGGATAAACTTTGTTACTTGTTGAAATCAAGACTATGGCAGCACAAACAGGAGATCTTTGTGCTCCTCTTTTTAAGCTTAACCACTAATATACAAAAGTAGATATAGTGCCTTCACGGTAACCAAATATACTACTACTAATATTATTATAAGCGGTAAGTTCCAACGGATATTTATTAATATCTGCAAGAAGTTATTGCATATATTTTTTACTTTAAAAAATCAAATCCCTCATTCTCTCTCCTAATTCATCTTTTGTCACTCTTCAATTAAATTTTGAAATGTAATAACTTTTTTATTACAACTTCAAAATTTTCAATCTATATGTAAGACCCCGAATTTTATGAAATATAAAATTAATTTTCTTCATATATATTTTTTCTGAAATAGTAAGTGGTTAAATAGATAAAGTTAAAAGTTAAGGATGTTATGTGCAAATTTTATTTTGTCGGACAATATTCGCTTTGTCGGGGAATATTCGTTTGGTCGGGGAATATTCGGGTCGTACGACGGCGCCGAAATAACTAATTATTGGTGGACCCCACAACGGAATAATTGTCGGATATAGAAAACGACAGAAGTAACCTTTTTAAATAAAAATAGTCAACGGTGTTAACTGTTTAAATACTGGTGATAAAAGAATAGTAGCATACGGTAATTTATGGTATTTTACGGTAGCATGTGGTACTCTACAGTAGCACACGGTATTGCACAGTGTCTCGTATTATTGGTCTAATAATTGACACCGTAACTGTTGCGCATCATTTCATCAATAATTATCACTGCATAATATTTTATGTTATCAATTCAATAATTGTTGCTACACAGTATTTTGCATTATTGTTACTACACGACATGTTGCATTATTAAACCAATAATTGCCACAGTAACAAATGCATAGTAATTCATATTATTGATCTGATAATCGACACAGTAGTCGTTACATTATTTTGAATTATTGTTATCACTGTGGTAGAATTATTTTAGTTGTCATATTACTAATTGGTATTTTTGTTTTATTAAAAAAAATATATATATAATATTATTATTTTTCAAAAATTACTATTCATTCCCGGAAAAATTACTATTCACTGACGGAAGTTACTGTTCATCTCGGGAAAGACACTGTTCATCTGCCGACAGAAGTTACTGTTCACTTTTTGAAAATTTTTAAAGTTACTGTGCAAGTATTGAAAAAAATTTAAAAACGTTTGCGCAACCGGGGGGGAGGCGCAGCCCCCCAATTTTTCCTTCCCCGGCGTGCTACGCATAGTAACTTCATTTGCTATAAATAGGCCCCTTCGCTGAATAAGAAAATCATATCTAAAATACATAAATTTTTCTATAAGTTTATTGTGAGAGAATTTTGAGCATAGTAAGGTTATTTTGAGAGTTTGAAAGCCAAAAGGAGTGCAGGAATTTTTCAAGTAAGTCTTTTATTAAAGAGTAGTAATTTCATAAATTTCTATTTTTCACGATATTCACAAATCTTCCTTTAGAAGACTCTTCTTTGAGAAGATTCATTTTTAAAAGCTTTATTTGGAAGATTTATTTTGGAATATTATTTTAAAAACTATTTTAAAGTAGTTATATTATACTACAAAAATTATGTTAAATATATATAATTTTGATAGTTCATAATATATGAATTATCATACACCTTGAAATTTATATGTGGTAATTACTAATTTTGTTATAAATATATAGGTTGATCAACCTCATTTAAATCAATATCCAGTCACGTGTTAAGGTAAGGAATTTCATTTTCTTTCATACTCTTAAACTTACTACGGTAAGGAATATCATATTCTTTCATCTTCTATTATTTAAACTTACTACGGTAAGGAATACAATTCATTTCAAACTCTTAAATTTACTGTGGTAAGGAATATTATCTTCTTTCATATTCTAACTTACTATGGTAAGGGGTATCACTCTTTTCATCATCATAAATGGATATTATTTTCTTTCTTACTTGAAGGGATTATCATTCTTTGATTCTCGAAAATAATATCGTTTCTTTCTTGTGCCATTTACTTCCATGTATTAAATTGTGGGAATAACCTTACGGCGCGGTTTACCGCCTGTTGGTGAATAACCTTTTGTATTCATTCCTTATTAATCTTTGAGAATAACCTTACGGTGCGGATTATCGCCTGTTTGGTGAATAACTCTTCGTATTCAAATTGATGGGAATAACCTTACGGCGCGGATTATCGCCTGTTTGGTGAATAACTCTTCGTATTCAAATTGATGGGAATAACCTTACGGCGCGGATTATCGCCTGTTGGTGAATAACCCTTTTTATTTGTCTCGTGTGGAAATAATTTGTCTACACGAATTATCACATGACACTTTTATTCCATATTCGTAAGTGATATCATTTTCCTTTATACTCATAAGGGATACCATCTTTTTCATCTTCCATTATTCAAACTTACTATGGTAAGGGATATTAATTCCCTTCACCTTTTGTTAATCAAACCTGCTACGGTAAGGGATATTATTTTCTTTCATACACCTAAATCGAAACTTATTATGGAACTATTGCTTATATAATTCCTGAAAATATTATATGTTCCATAATAGTTGAATTTCATCATTTCAACTGAACCTTCCTATTTTCTGAACATTTCTATTGAACTGTAATCGTTATTCTGAACTGTGGATCTTGAATATCATTTTTAAATTTCACTCCACATCATGTCGACAATTTGGACATTATTTGAATCTGCACAAAGTAAACATCCGATACTTATTGTTTATCCTGTTCTTCTGTTCATCATTTGTATCACTGTTATTTGTATTAATCATCAAGAATCAAGCTGTTGTGAATATCTGTGGCCGGGGGCACAGATGTGATATAATTGTTGAACAGATGATAGGTTAAAGGCGATATACTAGGTTAAAGGCGATACATCTGTTCGGTGTCTTTTATGGCACGTGGTGAATGTTCTCTTTGGCTCGTAGTGCAAAGATGAACTGTTGATTGGTATGATTATGACCAAAGGCTGAATCTGGTATAATCATGACCGTTGGTGTTATATTGAATGTCTTTGGCCCGTAGTGCAAAGATGAACTGTTGATTGGTATGATTATGACCAAAGGCTGAATCTGGTATAATCATGACCGTTGGTGTTATATTAAATGTCTTTGGCCCGTAGTGCAAATATGAACTGTTGATCTGCATGATTATGATCAGGAACTGTGAATTTTTATTATCATGACTAATGGTATTTCAGATGATAAAAGTTGATGATATTTTTACAAAAAAAAGAGAAGCGAGTGGACATTATAGTCTGCATTATTCTTCTAATAGATTGATCATTCCACTGCTATTATTGATCTGAACATTGTTTAAGAATTTAACTACAGTTTTTGATATAAACGTTTTAGTCTATTGTATTCAGAACTCAACTGTTGAAGACTAATGATAATTTATTCGTCATTATCTTAGTCATGATATTTCTTACTGGGCTATTTGAGCTCACCCTTTCTTTTGTTCCATTACAGGAGATGAAAACGTAACAGGGTCTAGCCGGGGGATGGAGTGAGAGTCCGAGGAATAGCTGTCGTAGTCTTCACGTGTTGTAAAATAGTGTGGCAATAATAGTGAAGACTTAGTTGTGTATTATTATACACTGTATTGTTGTACGTTGTGCTTTGTTGTAATAATTTTGTTATAGTCTTTTGATGACTCAAGTTTGGGCTATGTAGGCCTAGATTTGGGGGCGTCACAGTTGGTATCAGAGCTTAGGGATATGGTCTTTAATGGAGATCTGGGGTTAGAACTAGGAGGGGAGAGACGAATAGAATCAGTCACTAGTGTGTCCCACCTAAATTAGATTTTATCTAATGAGTTGATTTGAATATAGGGACATGAAGTGATGAGTCAGTTTATTTGAACTAACATCTATTTTGTGACCACAGTTAAGTATGGCATCTGGAAATCAGGAGGTTAACCACGGAGTACCCGAAGTGAATGTAGAGGCCACAAACAATTCTTCTACAAACTCAGAGTTGAATAATTTGCCTAAAGCAAAAATTATTTGTATCCGATCTAAAGAAGAAGAAGGTGAAAGTTCTACCGTCGTTTTTCCAAATTCGTTCTTTAAAGGATATCCGGAACTTGCGGAAATTATTGCCTTTAATCTGCTCACTAATTGGGAGAATCATATCACCTGGTTATGCTCGATAACAAAGGATCAGAATATATGGACGTTTCATATAAGTCTTTGGGATTTATGGTGTTCTAGCTATGATTTTCAAGATTATTTAAAAATGATGTTTCTATACTTTTGGGCGCTACAATTTAGAGGAATTCAAGTTAAGTTAGTCACTATCGTGGAAACTGCAGTCTATCGAAAATACTATTCTTATAGAAATCATTGGTACGTTACCACTGATGAAGTTGAGGAATCCGAGAAACAGTTCGTTAGAGAATTATTTAGTGGTATTCCCATGGTTGAAATACGTGAAGATCCGAATGAAGTGCTCAGGATTCGATTTGACGATAACAGTCAAGAAACCGAATGAGGTGATAACCGGTAAGCTATTCATAAATTCTCGTGAAGTCTACGCTTTGTTAGATACTGGCTCTACCCATTCTTTTATCTCACCTGCATGTGCTCAGCGTTTAAACTTAACTCATGAAAATTTGGACTTTGACTTATCAGTTGAAACCCCATTAGGAGAAATGACCATTACATCTACTGTCTATAAATCTTGCCTAGTTCAAATCAACAACCTCACATTACCTGTTGACCTTATTTCTTTGGAAATGTATGAATTTGATGTGATTTTAGGAATTGATTGGTTGACTATCCATCATGCTAAAATTGATTGTTTTCATAAGATTATTAGTTTTCATATTCCTAATCAACCTATCATGCAAATTCAAGCAACTAAACCATTGAAATCTATAACTGTTATTTCTAGCCATAAAGCCATTCGTTTATTGAAAAACGGATGTCAAGCCTTTTTAGCTCATGTCATTGATTTGGACAAAAACACGTCAAACTTGAATGATATTCCCATTGTTAATGAGTTTCCTGACGTTTTTCCTGAGGAACTTCCTGGCTTATCCCCAAACCGAGAAATTGAATTATGTATCGATCTTGAACCCGATACTAAGCCCTTTTCCAAAGCCCAATACCAAATGGCTCCCATAGAACGCCAAGAGATGAAAGTTTGATTATTAGATATCGGTATCATTCGAGCGAGGAATGCAAGAAGAGTTTTCAAGAACTCAAGAGGAGACTTGTTTCAGCTCCTGTTCTGACCATTCCATCAGGATCGGGAGAATTTGTCATATACAGTGATGCTTCAAGGAAAGGTCTAGGCTGTGTCCTTATGCAACATGGAAAGGTTATAGCCTATGCCTCTCGACAACTCAAAGATTATGAGAAAAATTATCCTACTCATGATCTAGAGTTGGCAGCAGTTGTTTTCGCGTTGAAGATCTGGAGACACTACTTGTACGGAGAAAAAATGGACATCTATACGGATCATAAAAGTCTCAAGTATTTCTTCACCCAGAAGGAACTCAACATGCGACAACGACGTTGACTTGAGCTATTGAAGGATTACGACCACACAATCCAGTATCACCCGGGAAAGGCAAACGTTGTAGCTGACGCTTTGAGCAGAAGATCTTATGCGAGTACAAGTGCACTGCTGACAACACAAAAGTGTATTTTGTACGACTTGCAAAAGATGGAGATAGAGCTAAAGACACCAGGGACCCACTCGAAGATTGCTCACGTGCGAGTAGACCCGGCTTTAATCGATAAAATTAAAGCTGCTCAAGCTACCGATCCGGAACTGATGAACATGATGAAGAAAGTACAAGAAGGTGTCATTCCCGAAGCAAGAATCGACGAGAAAGGAATACTTCGAGTCAACTCTCGACTCTGTGTTCCTAACGATCCTGAATTGAAGCATAAAATCATGATGGAGGCACACAACACGCCGTTTGCAATCCACCCAGGAGGTACCAAGATGTATCGAGATCTTCGACATACATTTTGGTGGAACAATATGAAAAGAGAGATTGCAGAGTTTATCTCAAGGTGCCTAACTTGTCAACGTGTCAAGGCAGAACATCAAGTACCTAAAGGTCCATTACAACCACTTGAGGTTCCCGAATGGAAGTGGGAACACATCAATATGGATTTCGTGATAGGTCTTCCCAAAGTTTCTCAAAGTTTAGATGCAATTTGGGTCATCGTAGATAGATTGACCAAATCCGCTCATTTCTTGCCTATACGAGAAAACTTTTCACTTGAACGTCTTGTCGGTATGTACATAAATGAGATCGTGAGATTGCATGGCATGCCAGTTTCCATAATTTCTGATCGAGATCCTAGATTCACTTCACGCTTTTGGATCAGTCTACAAAAAGCTATGGGCACTGAGCTACTATTCAATTCTGCATACCATCCTCAAACGGACGGACAATCGGAAAGGACGATCCAAACTCTCGAAGATCTTTTAAGACTTTGCATACTAGATTTCAAAGGAAGTTGGGATAAGTACTTGCCATTGGTGGAATTTTCTTACAACAACAGTTACCAAGCAAGTATAGGTATGGCTCCATTCGAGGCTTTATATGGACGCAAGTGTCGCTCTCCAGTATGTTGGAATGAGGTAGGAGAAGCAAAACTGTTGGGACCCGAGTTGGTACGCTTGACAACAGAAAAGATCCAAATGATCCGACAACGAATACAGACCGCACAAGAACGACAAAAGAATTACGCTGATCTTCATCGGGGAGACGAAAGTTTCAACGTCGGAGATCATGTATTCTTACGTGTTTCTCCATGAAAAGGGGTTACGAGATTCGGAAAGAGAGGAAAGCTCAACCCTCGATTTGTTGGCCCATTTAAAATTCTCGATCGAGTAGGAACCGTAGCCTACAGACTAGCCCTTCCACCAAGTATGTCTCGCATCCATAACGTTTTTCACATATCTATGTTACGTAAATATGTGAAGGACCCAAACCACGTCATTGAGTTAGAACCGGACGTTATAGAAGAGGATTTAACGTACGAGGAAGTACCTGTTAAGATCCTAGATAAGAAGGAGCAGATTCTACGCTCAAAGGTTATACCTCAAGTTAAGGTTTTATGGAGGAACCAAGATATTGAAGAAATGACCTGGGAGCTAGAATCTGAGATGAAATCTAAGTATTCTTACCTATTCGAAATGCCAGGTACGTCAATTTCGGGGACGAAATTTCATAAGGAGGGGAGGTTGTAAGACCCCGAATTTTATGAAATATAAAATTAATTTTCTTCATATATATTTTTTCTGAAATAGTAAGTGGTTAAATAGATAAAGTTAAAAGTTAAGGATGTTATGTGCAAATTTTATTTTGTCGGACAATATTCGCTTTGTCGGGGAATATTCGTTTGGTCGGGGAATATTCGGGCCGTACGACGGCGCCGAAATAACTAATTATTGGTGGACCCCACAACGGAATAATTGTCGGATATAGAAAACGACAGAAGTAACCTTTTTAAATAAAAATAGTCAACGGTGTTAACTGTTTAAATACTGGTGATAAAAGAATAGTAGCATACGGTAATTTATGGTATTTTACGGTAGCATGTGGTACTCTACAGTAGCACACGGTATTGCACAGTGTCTCGTATTATTAGTCTAATAATTGACACCGTAACTGTTGCGCATCATTTCATCAATAATTATCACTGCATAATATTTTATGTTATCAATTCAATAATTGTTGCTACACAGTATTTTGCATTATTGTTACTACACGACATGTTGCATTATTAAACCAATAATTGCCACAGTAACAAATGCATAGTAATTCATATTATTGATCTGATAATCGACACAGTAGTCGTTACATTATTTTGAATTATTGTTATCACTGTGGTAGAATTATTTTAGTTGTCATATTACTAATTGGTATTTTTGTTTTATTAAAAAATATATATATATAATATTATTATTTTTCAAAAATTACTATTCATTCCCGGAAAAGTTACTATTC
Source organism: Hedera helix (assembly GCA_947179155.2). Lineage (NCBI taxonomy): Eukaryota > Viridiplantae > Streptophyta > Magnoliopsida > Apiales > Araliaceae > Hedera > Hedera helix. The sequence continues at coordinate 5,186,263 of OX359284.1, read as the reverse complement.
ACTGACGGAAGTTACTGTTCATCTCGGGAAAGACAATGTTCATCTGCCGACAGAAGTTACTGTTCATTACTGTTCACTTTTTGAAAATTTTTAAAGTTACTGTGCAAGTATTGAAAAAATTTTAAAAACGTTTGTGCAGCCGGGGGGGAGGCGCAGCCCCCCAATTTTTCCTTCCCCGGCGTGCTACGCATAGTAACTTCATTTGCTATAAATAGGCCCCTTCGCTGAATAAGAAAATCATATCTAAAATACATAAATTTTTCTATAAGTTTATTGTGAGAGAATTTTGAGCATAGTAAGGTTATTTTGAGAGTTTGAAAGCCAAAAGGAGTGCAGGAATTTTTCAAGTAAGTCTTTTATTAAAGAGTAGTAATTTCATAAATTTCTATTTTTCACGATATTCACAAATCTTCCTTTAGAAGACTCTTCTTTGAGAAGATTCATTTTTAAAAGCTTTATTTGGAAGATTTATTTTGGAATATTATTTTAAAAACTATTTTAAAGTAGTTATATTATACTACAAAAATTATGTTAAATATATATAATTTTGATAGTTCATAATATATGAATTATCATACACCTTGAAATTTATATGTGGTAATTACTAATTTTATTATAAATATATAGGTTGATCAACCTCATTTAAATCAATATCCAGTCACGTGTTAAGGTAAGGAATTTCATTTTCTTTCATACTCTTAAACTTACTACGGTAAGGAATATCATATTCTTTCATCTTCTATTATTTAAACTTACTACGGTAAGGAATACAATTCATTTCAAACTCTTAAATTTACTGTGGTAAGGAATATTATCTTCTTTCATATTCTAACTTACTATGGTAAGGGGTATCACTCTTTTCATCATCATAAATGGATATTATTTTCTTTCTTACTTGAAGGGATTATCATTCTTTGATTCTCGAAAATAATATCGTTTCTTTCTTGTGCCATTTACTTCCATGTATTAAATTGTGGGAATAACCTTACGGCGCGGTTTACCGCCTGTTGGTGAATAACCTTTTGTATTCATTCCTTATTAATCTTTGAGAATAACCTTACGGTGCGGATTATCGCCTGTTTGGTGAATAACTCTTCGTATTCAAATTGATGGGAATAACCTTACGGCGCGGATTATCGCCTGTTTGGTGAATAACTCTTCGTATTCAAATTGATGGGAATAACCTTACGGCGCGGATTATCGCCTGTTGGTGAATAACCCTTTTTATTTGTCTCGTGTGGAAATAATTTGTCTACACGAATTATCACATGACACTTTTATTCCATATTCGTAAGTGATATCATTTTCCTTTATACTCATAAGGGATACCATCTTTTTCATCTTCCATTATTCAAACTTACTATGGTAAGGGATATTAATTCCCTTCACCTTTTGTTAATCAAACCTGCTACGGTAAGGGATATTATTTTCTTTCATACACCTAAATCGAAACTTATTATGGAACTATTGCTTCTATAATTCCTGAAAATATTATATGTTCCATAATAGTTGAATTTCATCATTTCAACTGAACCTTCCTATTTTCTGAACATTTCTATTGAACTGTAATCGTTATTCTGAACTGTGGATCTTGAATATCATTTTTAAATTTCACTCCACATCATGTCGACAATTTGGACATTATTTGAATCTGCACAAAGTAAACATCCGATACTTATTGTTTATCCTGTTCTTCTGTTCATCATTTGTATCACTGTTATTTATATTAATCATCAAGAATCAAGCTGTTGTGAATATCTGTGGCCGGGGGCACAGATGTGATATAATTGTTGAACAGATGATAGGTTAAAGGCGATATACTAGGTTAAAGGCGATACATATGTTCGGTGTCTTTTATGGCACGTGGTGAATGTTCTCTTTGGCTCGTAGTGCAAAGATGAACTGTTGATTGGTATGATTATGACCAAAGGCTGAATCTGGTATAATCATGACCGTTGGTGTTATATTGAATGTCTTTGGCCCGTAGTGCAAAGATGAACTGTTGATTGGTATGATTATGACCAAAGGCTGAATCTGGTATAATCATGACCGTTGGTGTTATATTAAATGTCTTTGGCCCGTAGTGCAAATATGAACTGTTGATCTGCATGATTATGATCAGGAACTGTGAATTTTTATTATCATGACTAATGGTATTTCAGATGATAAAAGTTGATGATATTTTTACAAAAAAAAGAGAAGCGAGTGGACATTATAGTCTGCATTATTCTTCTAATAGATTGATCATTCCGCTGCTATTATTGATCTGAACATTGTTTAAGAATTTAACTACAGTTTTTGATATAAACGTTGTAGTCTATTGTATTCAGAACTCAACTGTTGAAGACTAATGATAATTTATTCGTCATTATCTTAGTCATGATATTTCTTACTGGGCTATTTGAGCTCACCCTTTCTTTTGTTCCATTACAGGAGATGAAAACGTCACAGGGTCTAGCCGGGGGATGGAGTGAGAGTCCGAGGAATAGCTGTCGTAGTCTTCACGTGTTGTAAAATAGTGTGGCAATAATAGTGAAGACTTAGTTGTGTATTATTATACACTGTATTGTTGTACGTTGTGCGTTGTTGTAATAATTTTGTTATAGTCTTTTGACGACTCAAGTTTGGGCTGTGTAGGCCTAGATTTGGGGGCGTCACACTATATATCGTTGAAAAACTCTCGTTAAACTCTTCAAAATAAGATCTATTGTTGATATATTTTTTTTAGTTAAAATGAACAAAATTGATGTTAAAGTTTCTTATTTTGAAATAAACTATTTTAGGTTTTAGTTATAATTTTTGACAATTCAACTACATTAAAACATATTAACCATGGATTTTATTTTGAAGATCTGAACAAGAGCCTTCCAACTATATATAGATTGACAATTTTGAATTTGTAACAAAAAAAATATTAAATTTTAAAATTTGATTGAATATATAGAGAAAAAAAATGGGTTATGAGAGAAAATGTGTGGTCATTATCCGCAAGAACTTCTTGTGGATATTATACTAATTAGTATTCGCAATAACTTCTTGTATATAGTAATGAGTACATTTTAATCCAGGTTGTCCAACATTGTAATGAATGGTTGAATTGAATAGAAAATGATTCATAATCAATTGTGATGTAATAATGAATCTAGAATCTAGAATGGGGGATCAATAGATTAATTTGCATTTATGAAAAATCTTAGCCTTTTAAAATTTTAACTCTATTTTTTATATGACTTTGTTAAAATATTTAATTATATATAAAGTGAATCAAAGTAAAAAGATAGAGATATAGAAATACCAAGCACAGAAAACACAACGATATATCCTAGTTCACAATATATATCTCTACAATATATATAGCTAATCCAGTCCCCAAACTCCTCTTTAGGATTTGGAATTTTTGCACTATAAAAATAGTAAACTCCTTTACTTAGGTGGAGAAACATTTACAAATTTGATTCTATCTTAGAGCAACTATCCCCTAGTCTTCTTCAAGAATGCAGATTCCTTTTCCCAAAGCATCTCGTATTCCTTCTTCGGCTGGTCATGGAACTTGATATCTCTTCTCTTCCTCACTCACTTAGAAACTCGAACCTATGGTCTTTCTAAGATCTTGGTCTCGGAACAAGAATCACTCAATTTCTCACAAACTATAAGAACAATCAGCTCTACCCTTTTGTTTACAATAATTTGTTATCTTTAATAAAATGTTTTTTTCATTAAGCAGATTGATAACACATGAAGTACAAATATGTCAAATATTACAAAATGACGTATAATGACAGTTTAAGATTAATTCCTGCAAAATGACTGTTAAACCGGTTATCACAAATAATATAATAGTTTTTGTATATTGATCAATTTGGTTTATATAGAACACATTTATAAAGTGAGATTAACTATTTCAATGAAGGTCAATCTACTATGTTTTATAGATCAAGTATTTTATATATTTTGCTTATCACTCTCCACGAGAGGACTATATATGAATCTTCTTTTTAAACACACAAGATAATAATTTTCCAACAAGAATTATAAAGATAGAATTATCCAATCTTTAGAAAATATTTTCTTGTATCACTTAATTAGAAAGGATTACAGTTCACGGCTTTCAGGTGATCGATACCAATCCTATTAAAGGAAAGTTACTGAAAACTTAATCACTTGTTTTTCACTTTTCAGAATGAATCAATGATGAACAACTTAAATAAAGCACAATAATATAAATAACTATGAATGTTAGTATAGTGTGCTTGATGTGTTTAATAAGTATAAATATAAAAATAATACTATTAAACACAAATAAGAAAGTAATATGTTAGCATAATATATAACAAGAAGTGTGTGTGCTAAGATGTGTAAAAGAGCAGTATATGAATGTTTAACAATTTATATATTTCTTGCTCTCTTTATCACTTTCTACCTTTGAGAATTTAAGATTGAAAGAGAATTGTAGGCAGTATTTAACTTTTTGCTAGATTCATAACTTTAGAATGAATGAGATACATCAATATTTATAGGCACAGAGAATTTTAAATAAATGGTTAGGATTAACTTGATTCAAAATATTTGATCCAATGGTTCATTGTTCTCCTAATATTTATTTTTCCTTTCTAGCTTATGTGGCAGACAGAATAGAAATTCAAAGTATTTTCCAGGCCACGTGAAAGAAAGATTTTGAATATCACTGAACTCTGATTCGCATAAAATCAGAAAGTAAGAGAAAATGCACTTGTGTTTAATTTAAAATATCTGCATTCTTTTTGTCCAACTCATCAATACTTGATAACATATAGAGAGAATGAGAGAAAGTATTTTTGTTATATCTAAGTGGAAAGAGAGAGAGAGAGAGAGAGAGAGAGAGAAATTACTTTTGTTTTATCTAAGTGGAAAGTGAGAGAAATTACTTGCCTTTTTAAACTTGGTGTTGGGAGGTCAACCTTCTATTTTATTTATTTATTTATTTATTGTTATTTTTTTTCGGGGTCGAGGTGGTCAAGGTCGATGTGGTAAATTTTAATTTTTAATTTTTTTATGTAGAATTTAGGAAAATAACTATATGTAATATAGAGTCCTATGGAGAGAATTTCATCCTAGTTTTTCTACAGGCTTTTAATTTATTTATTTTTATCATCACAACAGTATAATAATTTATATATTTCACTATGGATCCTTACAAGGCATACACCATCTATACCCTTCAAAACAAAAGTAAACGTTCAGGATTATAATCTGAAAATGGACGTCCATTACTAGGGTCTGGTTTTCAAATCGACCTTTTTAAACGTCCGCTACTAATAGTAGCAGACGTCGATTTTTAATTTATAATCCTGACCATTTACTTTTGTTTTAAAGGGTATAAATGATGTGTGTCCTATAAAAATTCATAGCAAATACATGTTATGGATCACTCTCTCTCTATATATATAACTCTCTCTCTCTCTCTCTCTCTCTCTCTCTCTCTATATATATATATATATATATATATATATATATATATATATATATATATATATATATATGCCCCTATAGTTATTTACCATAGTTTATAAATTTGGGTTCAATTTTTTTGAATTGAAATTGAAAATTTATATTTTTAGCAATGTATAAAAGATAAAACTATCCTTAAAATTGTTAAAAACAATAAAATCTCATATACACAATTACTTAAAAGTTATAAATAATAAAAAAATTTATAATCATGTATTCAGACACTATTTAAACTTTTTTATAAAACTTTTTTGTGAAAATGATGTTGAGTGCCACATGTTTAAGCCTATTGGTTAGTCACTTCGTTTCAAATTCAAATATATGTTTTTAAAAAAACATATATTTTAAATATATTCTTAACATTAATTAGAAACATAGTGATATCATGACAGATTAAAATGACGAAGAATGCCAAAAGTACTCATCTTCAAAATTTAGCGATATATTTTTATTTTTAAATTATAGAATTAAAAATAAAAAAATATTTCATTAATTTTATTTTAATTCTTAACTGGTCAACAAATCGAGGGGGAACATATCGATTGAGTACACAAATCTGTTGGTTGGATTATCAATTTCATAACAAATCTTGAACTGATTACTGATCCTGAGCAACACAGTTTTCTTCTTTGCAAATCTTCGGTCTTACAACACATGATGCAATTACTATAAACAGAAGAATAATCTGCTCAAAATGATAGTCCTCGAGTTAAGAATGTGGAATTTCTCTTTAAAAAAAATTAGAAAAAAAGGATATAAAATCTCGATAGCAATCAACAAACTGAAAGCCTTTGCCTATTAAAGTTGAATAAGAGATATATATGAAGAAAATAATTGAATTATAATAAGAAAAAAATGAATTAATTTGCTAAAGAGCAACAAAAAAAATAAAGAGAATAAAAAGTAAAATTTATTGTTGAGAAATAGAGTTAGACATCTTTTTTTTTTAAATGACTTACTAATTTCAAATCCACAGATTCTTTTTCTAAAGTACAAAAAGAATTTTTTGTTGATCAAAATTATTTTGCAATAACATTAAAAAATCTAAAAAAAACTTTTTTCAAAAAGTGTTTTACTTAGAAATCATGGTTGTGAAACCTAGACTGGGCCGACGGTTGAGCCGATTTAAATCGTAACTGGCCGACACTTCAGTCTGGTTTGACTTAGTGAATCGATATTGATCAAAACCCAGATTGAATTGGTTGACCACGGGTCAAACCGACGGTTCAACTAATAAACCAGTTAAATTGACCCAGTGAACCAATTTTTAAGCATTTTTTAATATTTTTTTGTACAAAAATATTTTTATTTTTAAAATTAATTTTTTTTAGTAATATTGTAATATAATTTCACTATATTTTATCTTATAAAAAATTAGATATTTTAAAATTTTATTAATTATTAATAAAAAAATTGTGTGCATTTATAATGTCATCCCAATTTGACCATTAGTTAAATTAGTGATCTATTCACTCGATACTTTTTTGATTCGATCAAGTATCTGGGTGTGAAAAGCATGTTAGAAACATATGAAATCTTTCACTCAGTGTCTTTTCCAAGTGTTTCTAGGCATGAAAAACGTATCCCTGGGATTGAATTTCTTAAAAATAAAACTTTATTTACAATAGTTATCACATTTTATTTGAACGGAGGAGATTAAGATATAAGAAGTCGCATGTCAACTAACCTCTGTCACCGGTTAAATACACGTTTCCCTTATACTCGACTTCGATTTACAAATACATCACTAAACCGAAAATTTTAACGATCAACTTATTGAACTACACGTTATTTACAAAAAAATGAAAAAACCGTCTATTTCTGTTAAAGAATTAACGGAAAATCTACGTGGCAATACGTGACATTACTTACGTGGACTAAATATATAATTAAAATACCAAAAATACTGATTAATCTAAAAATGTTGATTAATCTAAAATGAAATATTTTTTGCTTAATTAATAAACTGAATTGCAAAGATTAACACCAATTTCTTTTGCTTAGTGACCAAATTGATTTTTTCCTTTTTATTTTCTCTCTCCAAAAGGACTAAATTGCAAATCTGACCCTCCTATCTGTCATGCTTTCGCTAATCTGACCCTCCTATCTGTCATGCTTTCGCTAAACTGTTCCCTAAACTTTTTTTTTAGCACAGCCGTTCCATATAGATACTTTAGTTATGCAAAAGTGTTCCTCCAATATTTTTCACCCATAAAAAATTGATTTATGTTAGTCAAGTGAGATGTATTCCGTTAGTCAATATAATCATGTTTCCAAATTAGGGTTAATATAGTCTTTTTAGTTATTAGACCTATTTGCGATACATTTGAGAAGAATCGTATATAACACTAATGATCAACAACTAGAAAAGAGGCATAGGAGAGTAGCTTGGAGGTTTCAATTAGGGATAAAACTTTCAATTAGTGTTATAGATGGAGTGGAGGATTCGATTTTCATGGGAAAATGGTGGCACACCCCAATATGATATGTATATATGTATGTATGTATGTATGCATATGTGTGTGTATATATATGTATGTATTTATATATGTTGCATCCTTAGGTATGATGAAGTGCATATTTTGTGAAGAAATTAATCACTGGAAGTGATACTAGAATTATGATTATTCCAAATAAAGGATATATTTTAATTTCTAGTGGAGGTAATTTATGTACATTTGTTATCATATGTTGACAACCTTCTCTGTTTGTATAATGACATATTATATTGTGGTCCCTAATTATAGTTTAATATTGTCTTGAAGGTCAGTTAATGCTCAACAGTTGCTTCACAATAAAATTGCATCATAGAGGTCAATTTTCTAAGGATGAGACTGAATACATAAGAGGCAAAGTGAGTTATATTGATTATTGCAACTTTGAGACTACAATAATGACTGACTTGAATCATATGGCTTACTTCTTGGGGAACAAAGGGATCTTTAGTTTCTACCACAAACAACCCACAACTTATCAAATGGATTGTTTACAAACCGATGAAGATTTTTTTGGTCTTAAAAATTTGATTCCTAAAAATTATGAAGTCGAAATTTATTTGAGGACTTACGAGATATTACATGCAGTAACTGGGACACAACAAAGTCAGCCAACACAACCCTTATTTGGGAATGAAGATGTGATATATCTCCATGAGAATTAGGGCTTGAGGGATATCAATAAAGATGAATCTGAGTATGCTGATAATGAATTTGACGATAGTGAAGACGAAAATTATGAAGATCCAAAAATTATAAATAATGTAGAAATTGCCGAAAATGAAGATGCAGAACTTAACTATGTAGAAGATGGACATGACGATAGTGATGCTTCTTATATACATTTGGATGATAGCAATTTTGAAAATGATGAAGATGATGATAAAATCTATGATGCACATGTTACCAAAGGAATTGAAGTTGATGGGATTGATAGACCTGGAAAAGGGCAAAAGACCATTGATAAATGATGATGTTGTTCTTGATAGTGGGAAAAAAATTGTAAGTGTTAATAAGCAAAAAGATGATGGTGTGAAGACTAAGAGCAAGAAAAGAAAAGCTGGGGTAGGAAACTATGTTGGGGCTGATACTTGTGATGAACCAGTGTATAGCTCATATGAGATGCACTATACAGGGACAATGATGATGAATATCCTCCATATCCAGATTATGATCCAAATATACATATGTTAGATCCTAAAGAACCAAAATTTGAGGTAGGGATGCTTTTCAAAGATAACAAAGCATTCAAGGAAACTGTGAAGTGGCATTCAATTGTCATTAGAAGAACATTTAAATTGACAAAAAAATGAGAAATTCATAATCAGATTTAGATGTCAACCTGCTTCAGGCTGTCCTTGGAGGATATTTGCATCACAATACAAAGTTGGGGAAGACACTGTCCAAGTGAAAAGGTTTATACCTTACCATGGTAGTTGTACTGGAGAGTCTACAAATAAGTTTATGACTGCAGATTGGTTAACTCATAACTACTTGGAGGATTATATAATTCATCCAAAGATGGATGTGAGTGGGTTTCAAAAAATAGTTTTAGCAATGCATCAACTAGATGTCTCTACTCACAAGGCATATAGGGTGAAAAAAGGCTCAAAATATTATATTGAGGGTACTATTGTTGAGCAATTTGCAAATTTGTATAACTATGTGGAAGAGTTGAAAGATAAGAATCCAGGGAGTACCGTTGTATTAGATGTTGCACATTATACATTGGCTACTAGAAAACCAGTATTTGAAAAAATGTATATTTGTTTAGGTGTGTGCAATGAGGGTTTCAAACATTGCAAACCATTAATAGGGTTAGACGGTTTCTTCTTGAAGGTGCCATATGGAGGATTATTGCTTACTGCGATTGTTATAGATGGGAATAATAATATGTTTCCCATAGCATGGGCTACTGTTGAAGGGGAAAATAGAGCATCATGGACCTGGTTTTTGGAGATTTTAAAGGAGGATGTAAACATTGTAAATGAGAGTTCTTATACCTTTATGTCAGACAAACAAAAAGGCCTTATTAGAGCACTTGAAGATGTTAGTCCATTATCTGCTCATAGATTTTGTTTTATGCACATGTATTAATAACTTCAGAACTGCAGGTCATAGGGGATTGATACTTAGAGATGAGTTATAGGATTGTGCCAAAGCAACCACCGAATGTACTTTTCAGCTAGCGATCAAAGCATTGATGACAAGGACCCTGTGCACTGGTGTAGGGCCTATTTCAGTAGTTTTTCAAAATGTGATATGCCATGCAATAATTTATGTGAAGTTTTTAACAGCAAAATTGGAGGGCCAAGAAGTAAACCAATAATTGGGCTAATGGAAGGACTTAGGGACTACTGTATGAAGAGGATGCAGGAAGCAAGGGACAGACCATACAAGTGGAATTCTAAAAGGATTTGTCCATCTATAGTTGAGAAGTTAGAATGTTTGAAGGCTGATTCTAGAGCTTGCATTGCAATTTATGCTGGATATGGTAAATATCAAATGACTGAAACATTTGGTTCTCAGTTTTCAGTTAACTTGTATACAAAAGAGTGCTACCCCCTGCATACACTATCAAACTTGGCAGGCCACAAAGTGTCAGGAGGAAGAGCCAATGAGAGGTTGAAGGAGGTGCAAATCCAACTAGACTTAAGAGAAGGCCTTACAAGGTGAGGTGCAAAAAGTGTGGTGAATATGGCCACAACAAAAAAGGGTGCAAGATGCCAATAAGACCTGAAGGTCAAGGAAATGAACATTATGGAAATACCAGGGAACCAACTCAAGGCATTAGAAAACAAAAACTACCAGTAAGTGTATTTATTTTATAATGACGTTATATATATATATATATATATATATATATATATATATATATATATATATATATATATATATATGGTTTTATATGTAGGTAAAAAAGCCTAAAGAAACATGGATCCCTAAGTCTAAACCTCCACCATATAGAAAATTATGGATGCCTCCTAGAGCTACATCAGCTACATCTACAAGGGTAATATTACTAATTATAATTATATTTATTATTATTTTCATTTGTTTGTCCTTGATTACCATTTTAGATGAATTTTTGTATATTCCAAATGAGCCACCACTGCCACTAACAACGACGGTGTATAACTTGAATCCAAATGAGTCATCATTTGCTACATCTAAACAAGTAATGTCATTTTTATCATTACAGTGTATTTTTTTTAATTGAATGTCACCTTTAATTTATATTCATATAACCTGATGTGTAGTTTGCAGGAGTGGAGAACCAAAAATTAATAACTGAAGGTTGCAAGGAAGTGGTGATTAAGGGTTGCAAGAAGATAATAAAAAAGTAGTTTATTATGTTTTTGGTGTTCGTTAAGGAATACTTCAAATATTTGACTAATTTTTTTGGGTATTAATTGGCAATATTTTTCGCCATGAAATTATTGTAGGTATCAATAGTTTAAGTTATTTAAAGTGATAGATAACACTTTCGGTTTGTTTATGAAACAATGTGTCGTATGTTAAAACTTTGATTAATTGATGCCTTGAGGTTTATATGTTATTATTCAAAACATATAATTTTTTTATTTCTCTTCGTTATCTTCTTCTCTCTATTTTTTTTACTGGACAGTGAGTATTATTTTTGCATAAAACTTGGTGTTTTGAGACATGTTGACTGCAGGAATTAATTCTAATCATGTGGTTGCCACGAGACTTCTCCCTGTATGTTGAATGACGAACTCTGTACAAAGAGGGAAAGAAATTCATGGTTTAATATTTAGAATGGAGCTATATGTGAATGTATTTATTACTTTTATTAACACGACTGAAATTTTTTAATTCTATGAGAGAGTTATTTTTAGTTTTGTAAGTATCATTTTTAGTTTTGTTCTATCAAATAAGAATTTTTTAGTTGTATAAATTTGAAATTACATCAAAACTAAATTTCACTGTTATGAAATTTTAGAATAAAAATTGAGCATTGTACCACAACTAACTCTCATTATTAAATTCTATTTCTGCAAAAGAAATGTTTGTTATGGAAGTAGGCATTCAGTGTGATAGATATTTAAAATAATTACTTAAGAAGTAGAGAGAAGAAGTAAAGCATGCAAAGAGGAAAAAGAATTGGAGAAAGAGAAAGAGAAGAAGTATAGACTCATGATTCATTTTGGAGGGAAGAAGTTGTGTTTTCCCTCTCATTTCCTTTTCCCTTCTTGTCATGCCGATTATATCCCTAGCTCAGTTAATCTCTGTTAAATGGTTTAACAAAAAAATGATAGAGGAACACTTTTGCATAACTAATGTATCTATGAGGAAGAGTTGTGCTATAAAAAAAAAGTTTAGGGAACAGTTTAGCAAAAGCATGACAAATAGGATGGTCAGATTTGTAATTTAGTCCTCCAAAAGTTAGAGCTTGTGTTGTTCTTAACTAAGTTTATTTGATTATTGTGCAGCTGGTTGGCCGAATCCAAAGGTTGAAGTTATGTATGCGGAAGGAGGAAATCATCATCTTTATTCATCATCGCCAAGTGAAAGAATCAGTAAACGATTCCTAGATCATTTTCAAGAGTTTCGAGACGAGTCCATCTTCGAAGCTGGAATACTTCCTAGATCGGCGGCGACACTATTAGAGTTGATGCCCTAGAGGCTAATTATTTGATGTAATTGCTTAACATTTTTTGATATTATATTTGATTGAATAAATAGATTATTTTATTATGATTTCATTTACTGCGTTATATAAATGTTAGCATAATAAAAGTCCTTAGAATAGTGATACGAATTATATAGCTTCAAGTATGTGACTTGAACATGAGATTATATAATTACAATTAGTATCATTGCTCTTAAATGTCCCTAGTCGAGTATCATTGTTAATAGGACAACAATGATGTATTGAGATTAGTATGTGAATTGACTGATGGTCAAATCTCATTGGTCATAAATATATGAGATATTTGAGTCAATGCATAGGTACATGTTAGAGAACAATGTACTGGACTGACCCACCATGAGAATTCTACGTGGAGCATTATGCAAAGTGTCATAAGAAATTCTCATAGTGACAATGATGTAATGATCCTCCGACCTGAGATCACTATATTATTACACGAGAATTTATGTACTTTGATATCATCAAATGTCACCTTTAATAGGGTGGACAATAAAGGTGATTATTGGGTACATCATGAATCGTGTGAGGAATATGAGTGATCTAGATGGAATTTAACCCTCCTATATATTAGGGGTGATATCCATAGGCCTCTTGATTGAGTAGGACTATGAAATGCATGGCTATGCTCAAATAGTGATTTGTTTCATATAGTCTACTCATTGATCAAGAAAACTCAGATTAAATTATGAAAAGTGTGACACTTTCCATGCCTCGAGTTTAATCTAGGATGTCAAGGTTAAAAGGATTAAATTGCATTGAAACATTAGTCACGAAAAGGTTGCATCAATCACCGATCTTATTATTATTTGGGTAACAGTGATGCATTGCTAGATGTCGCTCACTGTTTATAATTTTATAATATGATTTTAAAATTATTGCCAACATAATAATAACCTATAGGGTCACACACTTAGAACGTATTTAAAAAGGAATTAATTTAAATTGTAAGTATTTAAATATGTCAATATGATTGATAGTATTTAAAATTACGAATTTAAATTAATAGGATAAATTATATATATGTATATTAATTAAGTTAGACTTAATTAAGATTTAATATATATATAAATTCGGATTTTATTTTTCTAATTAAATTAGGTTTTGGTTAATTCCTATTAACTACTATATATATGATATATCAGTAGTCTTAATCACCTAAGGAACAAAAACCAAAAACCCTAGCCGCTTTCAGAAAGAGGCTAGAGAGAAAAATAATTGGGAAATCCTAATCTTGGTGGCTAGTACCGCAGTTCCTTTTGCTACAGATCGTGGGACGATTAGCGGAGCGTTCGTGTAGATACCGTAGAGACGCAGTCGCTGGATTGCTTTGAAGATTCGAAGCCGTTCCAGAATTCCATCATCTCCTGTCCATCTCGGATAATCGGTAAAATAATCTAAACCTCTGAATTAATCTGTTTTCACTTGGATCATGTCTTAGGGTTTCGTAAAAATTTTAAATTCCGCTGCTTTCACTGTGTCGAAACCCTAACAGTGGTATCAGAGCTACTTGCGAAACGATTGATTTAGATTACGTATTTTAATTGTATTCGATATATATGATGTATGATGATGCATGTTTACCGATCTGAAATTGAATATATGATATTCTGCATGTTTGGGTATTCTGGAAATCTATAATATATATGCATGTTTACCGATCTGAAATTGAATATATGATATTCTGCATGTATGGTTATTCTGGAAATCTGTAATATATATGCATGTATATGATTTATGTTAAACGTATCCTACAAGGTGGAATAACAGTACGTCTTCTGTTCTAATTAGATTAAAAGCATGAAGATTCGATTTAATTTGATTAATCGAACTTGGACATATATGATATGTTCTGGGTGTATTGTTACTATAGTGGATTGTATATGATTCTGAAATTGTTTCAGAGATTCATATACAGATTATAGTTTTAAAAAAATAAAATAAAATAAAATTCCAGGGGCGCTGCCCCCGACCCCGCTCGCTGACCGGTCAGCGAGACCACCACCAGGGGGGGAGTCCCCCCTTGGACCCCCCCGCCGTAGCGCACGATGGTCGTGACCCCAAATATTATTTATAATTTTCTTTAAATGATATAAATTGTGTTATGTGCTTATTGTGATATGCATGGTGCACAGTTATGGCTCTTTTAACCTATAGGATTAGTGGTTTTTGGTTTTTGAAATATGGCTTACATGTCGTGCCTTTCTATAAACTCTAATGTAATATTCTCTTCTCATCTAAATCCCCTCAAATGTAACTCGAGGTTTCTTTATAACATGTAATGTACAAGTGTAATCAAGAAGACAAGATGATGATGGAGAGGAGACACACTTGAACGAGAAAGGTCCAACGAAGCTACTATTTTCAAGACCTTTTACCACCTTAGACTGACCTTCAATCTTTTCATTAGCTTGAAAGGATTGACATAGGGCTGGGCCATAACTGTGACACGTTTAATTTTTGCACTTTATTTATGCTTGTATACGATATGCTATGATAAATAACGTGCATGCTTAATAAGATTAAAATTGGTGATATCTAAATTACTTAATAAAATCCCTCATAAAATTTTAAGTCTAAATCAGATGCCTTCCAATGAATGACACTCATCAAGACCTTGATCAATGAATGTAGGTTTGCCAAAGCAAAGTACCGCATTTATCTTGGTAAGATGCGATAGGATAATTGTGATATCCAAAATGTTAAAATCATTGGGCCCGACTTAACTAAGTTATCTCAATAGGATTGTGGACTTAGAGGCATAGAGTTTGGCAGGTACCATTAGATGGACTAGAACAAATGTTGTTCACCAAACTATCTAAGAGTTATATATGATATAATTGACAAATGGTTGTCTACCTAAATAATTATGTTTTAAGAGATTAGCCAAAGCTAACTTAAGGCGTAATGAAATATAGATCTTAGCTCACTAGAAAGATTTAATAGAAAATGCTTTCCGAATTAATGGTGAGGGCTATTAATTTGATTAAAATAGTGGGAGGTATATTTGGAATGTACTATTATCAATTACATAATATCAAAACTCTGCAATTTGACTTATTATTTTTGCACTTATAAATTGTAGATATCAATGGCAACCAACAACACAAATAGTCTTTCACTACGATCAGTCCTTGAGAAGGAAAAGCTGAGTGGAATTAATTTCCTAGACTGGCATAGAAACTTGAGGATTGTCCTCAAACAAGAGCACAAGCTTTATGTCCTTGATGGGCCCATTCGTGCAGCACCAGCTAACACTGCACCACGTGCAGAGCATAATGCTTATAAGAAGCATCAAGATGATGCTCTGGACGTGAGTTGTCTCATGCTAGCAACTATGAACTCTGAGCTTCAGAAGCAACATGAGTTAATGGATGCTTATGAGATGATCGAGCATCTCAAGAAATTATTTGCAGGGCATGCTCGACAGGAAAGGTATGATACAAGCAAGGCGTTGTATCACTACAAGATGGGTGAATGTGATCCAGTTGGTCCACATGTTCTGAAAATGATTGGGTATATTGAGTACCTTGCTAGGTTGGGTTTTCCGATTACCGCGGAAGCCCAAACTGATCTAGTTTTGCAATCTTTGAACAGCAGCTACTCGCAATTTGTCATGAATTACCTCATGAATGAAATTACGAAACCACTTACTGAGTTGTTGAGCATGTTAAGAACTGCCAAGAATAACATGAAAAAGGCAGGACCCGATCCCATAATGATGGTGCAAAAGGGGAATGCTAAGGGAAAAGGGAAAGGCAAGAAGAAGATAGGATCTAAATCTGGTGCCAAACCCAATTTCAAAAACAAACAGGCTTTAAAACCTAAAGGTGGGGTAGCTAAAGAATTGTCACTTCTGTGGAAAACCTGGACACTGGAAGAGGAATTGTCATGCATATCTGGAAGAACTCAAGAAAAAGAAAGGAAGTGCGACTTCTAATTCAGGTATATATGTTATAGAAGTCAATTTGTCTACTTCTACATCATGGGTATTAGATACTGGATGTGGTTCTCACATTTGTGTTAATGTGCAGGAATTCCGAAGGAGTAGGACTTTGGCGAAAGGAGAGGTTGACCTACGAGTTAGGAATGGAGCAAAAGTTGCTGCACTAGCCGTAGGAACTTATCATTTATCTTTGCCCACTGGGCTAGTATTTGAGTTAGAGGATTGTTATTTTGTGCCTGCTATGAGCAAAAACATTATTTCTGTTTCTTGTTTGGACAAGAAAGGTTTTTCGTTTTTAATAAAGAACAACAGTTGTTCGTTTTACTTAAATGAAATATGTTATGGTGTTGCACAATTGTTTAATGGTCTTTATATTCTTGCTTTAGAGATGCCTATCTATAACATAAATACAAAACGATTTAAATCAAATGATTCAAATCCGACATATCTCTGGCACTGTCGTTTAGGCCATATAAATGAGAAACGCATATCCAAACTCCATAAAGATGGGTTTTTGGATTCATTTGATTTTGAATCATATGAGAAATGTGAATCTTGTTTATTAGGTAAGATGACTAAAGCCCCTTTCACTGGTCACAGTGAACGGGCTAGTGATATATTGGGACTTATACATAGTGATGTATGTGGACCCATGAGTTCATTAGCAAGAGGTAGGTTCTATTACTTCATTACATTTACTGATGACTTCAGTAGATATGAATATGTGTATCTTATGAGACACAAATCTGAATCCTTAGAAAAGTTCAAGGAATTCAAGAATGAAGTTCAAAACCAATTTGGCAAAAGCATAAAAACCCTTCGATCCGATCGAGGAGGTGAATACTTAAGCCAAGAATTTGATGACTGATAAGTCGATTTTATATCAATTTATTAGGTATTTTTATACTTAATTATTTGTGAGTTTTTAAGTATTTTTAGTGTTTTAGGTGTTTTATTTATTATTATGTGTTTTTAAGATTTTTAGTATTTTTATATTATTTTTATTTATTTTTAATTATTTTATATTTTATTTTGTAGGAAAAATAAGCTTGGGGGCAAATCTGTAAAATCTGTGGAAGTTAGATGGCATTTTGGTAAATAACTAACGTTGGATGGCAAAGTTGTAATTAAATCAAGGACATGGAGGGACATGGGTGTAATTTCAGCAAAAGGCAGTGGCAGAATTGTAAATTCCGAAAAACTAGGCCGCGCGCATTGCGCGCGAGGAAATTATCAGCCATCTGAGACGACGTCGTTTCGAAAAGCAGTAAAAGAAAAAAATAAAGGCCGCGCAATGCGCGGCCGTGCAGATGACGTCAGTTGACGCGGAAGCGCGTAGACCGGTGGCTAACTTGAGCTAGTGACGTGTTTGGCTACGCGTTTTTGCGGATTTTCGAGATTTTTGCTATTTTTTTATTCCAAGTTGGATTTTAATTCCAATTAGGGTTAGAAAAATAATTATTTTAGTTTTCTTTTATTTTTATTTGTATTTTAGATCCTATTAGGGTTTGGAAAGAATAATTCCTACTAGGGTTTGGAGGATTTTGAAACCTATAAATAGAGGGCTTGAGACACATTGTAATATACAACTTTTCTTAGAATAAAAATTCTCTTTTCTATTCTTTGATGCTCTCTATTATTATGAGTAGCTAAATTCTTTTTCTTGGTTTAAGTGATTGAAGTCATCAAGATTTATACACTGTGAGATCTAATTTATTTTAATTGTTCAATTTATATTTTGAGTATTGGATATTTTTCTGTGTTTAATTTTATGATTAATTCGTTTAATTGCTAGGATGCATACTAGTTTATTATTCGTTGAAATCTATTGCTAAATTAAATATCAAATCCGTAATTGTTTGGTCACTTTAATTTGCGAAGCAACTAAGGTTAATAATTATTTTGCTTATCAAAATATTATTTTATCTTAGGAAAAATATTCATCTAGATTAAATGCAGACGCTTGGATTGTGTTGTTTAGTTCAACGATCTCTCTATTTCTTTATGCTGCTACTAGGTTAAATCTTTAGCGCTTGTCTGAGATTATTTAGTAGCAAGGGTTATTTAGATCGCTTGTTTCTGCTTAACTAAAATTAAGGAGAGATAGGAAAATTATTCGAATGGGAGTAATTATTCCACGTTGAATATTTAAAATATGAATTGAGTTATTCTTGCATCAGTGATCAGTTGTAAATTCTTGATGGTGGATTTTGACTTAAACCAAGTCTTTTTCTTCTTATTTATTTCTTTCATATTTATTTTAGTTATTTTTATTTAAATTATTTCTTTAATTACAAAACCCCCCAATTTTAGTTTACGAAAACATAAAATTGAATTAATCATTCTCTGTGGGATCGACTCTTACTTGCACTACTACATTAATATTTTTCAAAAGTAAGATTTTATTTTTGGGTGCTTGCTACATCACACCAAATTTTGGCGCCGTTGCCGGGGATCGAACCCGGGTCATCCGCGTGACAGGCGGATATATGATTTTAATTTAATTTTGTGCTTTTGTAAATATGTATTTAATTTAGTAATTTTTTTATTTTTATTCTTTTAGATTTTCATAATTTAATTTAGTTGTGCAGGTTAAGGAAGGAAGTCATGGCAGCCTCTAATTATGTTGAGGAGGTAGAAATTGCTTCTCTTAAGCAACAACTTAATGATCTAACTTCTCTTGTTTATCAAATGGTTGCAGATCGTACACAACCAATGAAAGCTTGTAGGATTTGTGCGGTGGTAGGACATTCAAGTAATATGTGTCCACTTCTTCGAGAGGAGTCATATGAGCAAGTTAATGTAGCAAGTGGTTTCCATGGTCATCCCCAATGGGGATATGATTCCTATTCAAACGCGTACAATTCAGGATGGAGGGATCATTCTAATTTTGGCTATGAGAATCCACAAATGAATCCGCCCACAAATCAGCATTCCTCAAGTTATCAACAATACATGCAGCCATATCCCCAACAACAACAGGGCCAATCACTTTATTCTGATATGTCTTTAGAAGATATGCTTAAATTAATGGAAGCTAACACGTTACAATTTAAACAGGATAATTTGCAATTTCAACAAGACATGCAGGCACGAATTCAAGAAAACAATGCCATTATTCAGCGTTTGGATACTCCAATAGGACAAATGACAATCGATCAATTGGAGGAGCAAAGTTTTGAGCAAGTATCTTCTCAAACGGTGGATAATCTCGCGGAGAATACCAGTGCACAAGTGTTAAGAAGTGGTCACGATATAGAAGATCCCGAAAAGACGGTTTATCCATCACCGAAACAAGAGAAATCAAACAACATCAATGAAGCGGATAGTGTTTATATAGAAAATGATGTTATTTTTTATGATAACATGCTTAAAGTGGTGGAAGTTGTTGAGGAAACAAACAAAGAAAAGTTAGAGATTGCAATTATCAACAATTTGGAGTTAGATGAAGAAAAAACAATTGAGCTGAAACAAGATTTGGAGGAGGATGAAGCTCCATTAAATTCTTTGCCAATGATTTTTGATAATAATGCAATTATTTCCATTCCATTGCCTGTTACTCGCGACAAATTTTCATCTTTTGTTTTGCAGGTTCCCATTCCAGATTTAAAAAACCTCCCTAGCCATATCAAATATTTCTTACTTGAAAAGGGAGTTAAACGTTCATGTCACGTGCAAGGGAGACTGAATCTACCGATAAAGAATGACATGATGGATGGGGTACTCATAATTCATGGAATTGGAGTGACGTGATGATTTATCATGTTGTCGAGCCAATGACAAAAAACAAAGGCGCTGCTTGGGAGGCAACCCAAGAAAACAGATTTGCATTTCTTTCCTCTTTTCCTTTTTATAGTTATTTGTGCCTGTTTCTTTGCATTTTATTTTACATTGGGGACAATGTAACTTTTAAGTGTGGGGGAAGGGATTTAGGATATTTATTTTATTTTTAGGGAATTTTAAAATTTTGTTTTATTTTATTTTATTTTAAAATAAAAATTGTTTTAATTTTAGGAAATTTTAAAAAAAAATTAAATTTTGAATTTTGTGGGTAAATTCACTGCAAACCCTCACGAGACAAAACTCGTCCACTTGGGGTAACCTTGGGGTTTAAAGGCTTGTTACACATGTTAAGTGTAACCGTGTTTCCTACGAAAATGGGGTAGTTTTTTATTTTTTTATTTTTAGGATGTGTCACTTGAGCAATGAGTTAATTGGATTTTAAATTTTAGCCAATGATAAAATTTTGGTTTTTATTTAATAACTTTTGGAAAAATGATAAATTTTTGCTTAGTTTGAATTTTTGACTTCTTATTGATTATTACATTGTTTGAGATCTTTAAATTTTGATGCACTTATATCCAGTTGTTTGAGCTAATTTTAATTAAGAGAAAGTTTATATGGTTAAATGCTTATGAAATATATTTTTGAACTCTATATCTTATTTGATCATTATTTGAAGTGAAATATAAGGCAAAATATAATTTGGAGGATATGATTTAGGTAATTTTTCTAGGATTATTATTGAAAAAAATTATGTGGTGGGTTGAGATGGAGCGTAAAACGCACTCACTCATAAACACATGAAAAAGCGAGATGGAGCGTAAAACGCACTCGTTGGTGAGATGGAGCATAAAATGCACTCACCGTGAAGAAAAAAAAATGAATGAAGAAAAAATGGGATGGAGCATATAAAATGCACCCATTAAAAGAAAAAAAGAAAAAAGAAAAAAAAATGAAAAAATATATTTGAAAAAAATGATATTAATAATCCTAGTGTATGTAATTGATTAAAACCTTTTGATCTTCTGCTTTATATTTGTCTGTATTAGCTAAAAGTGATGAGAAAAATAAGTATATTGAGTTTTGTTGTATGTCTTTTATAAGGTAATTAATAACCTAGACTTATCTGAGTTTTAATTAGTTTGATACATTTGGATTTACACACACACACAAAAGGTCTTGAGTAAAGTAGAATTGATAAATATGTCAAAGTTATAGATTTTGCATGGTTTTGAAATTTTCTTTGAGTTATCATTTAAAAAATCTTTGAGGCTGATGTTGAAATTTATATTGATCTATTGCTCGAGTAAGTTGTTTGATTATTAGTTTTATTTTTATAATTTTTATTCTTGTTTTACTTGAGGACAAGCAAAGAGTTAAGTGTGGGGGTATTTGATAAGTCGATTTTATATCAATTTATTAGGTATTTTTATACTTAATTATTTGTGAGTTTTTAAGTATTTTTAGTGTTTTAGGTGTTTTATTTATTATTATGTGTTTTTAGGATTTTTAGTATTTTTATATTATTTTTATTTATTTTTAATTATTTTATATTTTATTTTGTAGGAAAAATAAGCTTGGGGGCAAATCTGTAAAATCTGTGGAAGTTAGATGGCATTTTGGTAAATAACCAACGTTGGATGGCAAAGTTGTAATTAAATCAAGGACATGGAGGGACATGGGTGTAATTTCAGCAAAAGGCGGTGGCAGAATCGTAAATTCCGGAAAATTGGGCCGCGCGCATTGCGCGCGAGGAAATTAGCAGCCATCTGAGACGACGTCGTTTCGGAAAGCAGTAAAAGAAAAAAATAAAGGTCGCGCAATGCGCGGCCGTGCAGATGACGTCAGCTGACGCAGAAGCGCGCTGACCGGTAGCTGACTTGAGCTAGTGACGTGTTTGGCTACGCGTTTTTGCGGATTTTCGAGATTTTTGCTATTTTTTTTATTCCAAGTTGGATTTTAATTCCAATTAGGGTTAGAAAAATAATTATTTTAGTTTTCTTTTATTTTTATTTGTATTTTAGATCCTATTAGGGTTTGGAAAGAATAATTCCTACTAGGGTTTGGAGGATTTTGAAGCCTATAAATAGAGGGCTTGAGACACATTGTAATATACAACTTTTCTTAGAATAAAAATTCTCTCTTCTATTCTTTGATGCTCTCTATTATTATGAGTAGCTAAATTCTTTTTCTTAGTTTAAGTGATTGAAGCCATCAAGATTTATACACTGTGAGATCTAATTTATTTTAATTGTTCAATTTATATTTTGAGTATTGGATATTTTTCTGTGTTTAATTTTATGATTAATTCGTTTAATTGCTAGGATGCATACTAGTTTATTATTCGTTGAAATCTATTGCTAAATTAAATATCAAATCCGTAATTGTTTGGTCACTTTAATTTGCGAAGCAACTAAGGTTAATAATTACTTTGCTTATCAAAATATTATTTTATCTTAGGAAAAATATTCATCTAGATTAAATGCAGACGCTTGGATTGTGTTGTTTAGTTCAACGATCTCTCTATTTCTTTATGCTGCTACTAGGTTAAATCTTTAGCGCTTGTCTGAGATTATTTAGTAGCAAGGGTTATTTAGATCGCTTGTTTCTGCTTAACTAAAATTAAGGAGAGATAGGAAAATTATTCGAATGGGAGTAATTATTCCACGTTGAATATTTAAAATATGAATTGAGTTATTCTTGCATCAGTGATCAGTTGTAAATTCTTGATGGTGGATTTTGACTTAAACCAAGTCTTTTTCTTCTTATTTATTTCTTTCATATTTATTTTAGTTATTTTTATTTAAATTATTTCTTTAATTACAAAACCCCTCAATTTTAGTTTACGAAAACATAAAATTGAATTAATCATTCTCTGTGGGATCGACTCTTACTTGCACTACTACATTAATATTTTTCAAAAATAAGATTTTATTTTTGGGTGCTTGCGACATCACACCAATGACCTTCTAAAGGAGTGTGGTATTATATCACAACTCACTCCACCTGAAACACCACAATGGAATGGTGTGTCTGAAAGGAGGAATCGCACCTTGTTGGACATGGTACGATCAATGATGAGTCATGTAGATCTTCCAATAAGCTTCTGGGGTCATGCCCTAGAGACAGCTGCATTCACACTTAACCGTGTTCCTACAAAGACAGTTCAAAAGACACCATATGAGATGTGGACTGGGAAACGTCCTAGTATGTCGTTCATGAAGATTTGGGGTTGCGAGGCATTTGTAAAACGTCTAGCTTCTGACAAGCTCGGACCCAAATCTGACAAATGTAATTTTGTGGGATACCCTAAGGAAACAAAAGGGTATTATTTCTACAAACCTTCTGAGAACAAAGTGGTTGTTGCTCGAACTGGTATTTTTTTAGAAAGAGAATTTGTCTCTAAAGGAAACAGTGGGAGGAAAGTAGAACTCGAAGAAATTCGTGAATCACAAAATATCATTGAACCTGAGTTGGAACATGAGCAGGAACCACAAGATATTGTGGAAAGTAAACCTGCTCAAATTACACAAGGCATTCGTAGATCTAGTAGGACACGCCAAGAGCCCGAGAGATATTATGGATTTCTTGTGACTCAAAACGGCGATGTGATGCTCATAGATCAGGATGAGCCTGCTTCCTACCAAGAAGCTATGAATGGACCAGATTCTGATAGATGGCTTGAAGCCATGAAATCTGAGATGGACTCCATGTATACTAACCAAGTATGGACTTTGGTTGATCCACCCGAAGGGGTAAAACCAATCGGGTGCAAATGTGTTTTCAAGAAGAAAACCGACATGGATGGTAATGTACAAACCTATAAAGGTCGACTGGTAGCAAAAGGTTTCAAACAAGTTCAAGGTGTTGACTATGATGAAACCTTCTCTCCAGTGGCAATGGTTAAATCCATCAGGATCTTACTTGCTATTGCAGCCTTTTATGATTACGAAATCTGGCAGATGGATGTCAAAACTGTTTTCCTTAATGGAAATCTCCTTGAGGATGTGTACATGACACAACCTGAGGGTTTTGTCACTCCAAAGGATCTTAGAAAGGTATGTAAGCTGCAGCGATCCATTTATGGATTGAAGCAAGCCTCTCGGAGTTGGAATCTTCGATTTGATGAAGCAGTCAAAGAGTTTGGCTTTATAAAAAATGAAGATGAACCTTGTGTATATAAGAAGGTTAGTGGGAGTCAGATTGTATTCCTGGTATTATATGTAGACGACATATTAATTATTGGGAATGACGTTCCTTCCTTACAGGCTGTAAAAACATGGTTAGGAAAATGTTTCTCCATGAAAGATTTGGGCGATGCAACCTACATTTTAGGTATCAAGATCTATCGAGATAGATCAAGAAAAATGTTCGGCCTAAGTCAAAGTACATATATTGATAAAGTGCTGAAACGGTTCAGCATGCAAGAGGCAAAAAGAGGACACTTACCCATGACTCATGGTGTAAAGATCTCTAAGGCCCAATGTCCTAAATCACAAGATGATGAGAAGCGTATGAGAAAGATCCCTTATGCTTCGGCAATTGGATCTATCATGTATGCAATGATATGTACTCGTCCGGATGTTTCGTATGCTTTGAGCATGACGAGCAGATACCAGTTGAATCCAGGTGAAGGTCACTGGACAGCAATCAAGAATATCCTCAAGTACCTGAAAATGACTAAGGATTTATTCTTGGTATATGGAGGTGAAGATGAACTGGCAGTAAAGGGTTACACAGATGCTAGTTTACAGACTGACAGTGATGACTACAAGTCTCAGTCAGGTTTTGTGTTTTGCATTAATGGTGGTGCTGTTAGCTGGAAAAGTTCGAAGCAAGAGACAGTAGCCGATTCTACAACAGAGACTAAGTATATTGCTGCTTCTAGTGCAGCCAAGGAGGCTGTTGGATTAAAAAGTTCATCACCGAACTTGGTGTTGTTCCAACCATTGTTGATCCAGTTGAGTTATACTGTGATAATGATGGAGCCATTGCACAGACTAAGGAACCCAGATCTCACCAACGATCCAAGCATATACTTAGGCGGTACCATCTCATCCGTGAAATCATTAATAGAGGAGATTTACATATATGCAGAGTGCCAACAGATAATAATGTTGCAGATCCACTGACCAAGGCTTTGTCGCAGCAGAAGCATGAAGGTCACACTAGTTCCATGGGTATTAGATACATGAGTGATTGGCTCTAGTGCAAGTGGGAGATTGTTAGAGTTGATGCCCTAGAGGCCAATTATTTGATGTAATTGCTTAACATTTTTTGATATTATATTTGATTGAATAAATAGATTATTTTATTATGATTTCATTTACTGCGTTATATAAATGTTAGCATAATAAAAGTCCTTAGAATAGTGATACGAATTATATAGCTTCAAGTATGTGACTTGAACATGAGATTATATAATTACAATTAGTATCATTGCTCTTAAATGTCCCTAGTCGAGTATCATTGTTAATAGGACAACAATGATGTATTGAGATTAGTATGTGGATTGACTGATGGCCAAATCTCATTGGTCATAAATATATGAGATATTTGAGTCAATGCATAGGTACATATTAGAGAACAATGTACTGGCTGACCCACGATGAGAATTCTACGTGGAACATTATGCAAAGTGTCATAAGAAATTCTCATAGTGACAATGATGTAATGATCCTCCGACCTGAGATCACTATATTATTACACGAGAATTTATGTACTTTGATATCATCAAATGTCACCTTTAATAGGGTGAACAATAAAGGTGATTATTGGGTACATCATGAATCGTGTGAGGAATATGAGTGATCTAGATGGAATTTAACCCTCCTATATATTAGGGGTGATATTCATAGGCCTCTTAATTGAGTAGGACTATGAAATGCATGGCTATGCTCAAATAGTGATTTGTTTCATATAGTCTACTCATTGATCAAGAAAACTCAGATTAAATTATGAAGAGTGTGACACTTTCCATGCCTCGAGTTTAATCTAGGATGTCAAGGTTAAAAGGATTAAATTGCATTGAAACATTGGTCACAAAAAGGTTGCATCAATCACCGATCTTATTATTATTTGGGTAACAGTGATGCATTGCTAGATGCCGCTCACTGTTTATAATTTTATAATATGATTTTAAAATTTTTGCTAACATAATAATAACCTATAGGGTCACACACTTAGAATGTATTTAAAAAGGAATTAATTTAAATTGTAAGTATTTAAATATGTCAATATGATTGATAGTATTTAAAATTACGAATTTAAATTAATAGGATAATTTATATATATATGTATAAAGAGGCTAGAGAGAAAAATAATTGGGAAATCCTGATCTTGGTGGCTAGTACCGCAGTTCCTTTTGCTGCAGATCGTGGGACGATTAGCGGAGCGTTCGTGTGGATACTGTAGAGACGCAGTCACTGGATTGCGTTGAAGATTCGAAGCCGTTCCAGAATTCCATCGTCTCCTGTCCATCTCGGATAATCGGTAAAATAATCTAAACCTCTGAATTAATCTGTTTTCGCTTGGATCCTGTTTTAGGGTTTCGTAAAAATTTTAAATTCCGCTGCTTTCACTGTGTCGAAACCCTAACAGCGACATGAGGCGACTCAAATATGGTTGGTGAGAGAAAGTTAAAAGTTGTTGCTTATGCTTAGATCTGGATGGTGATTATGTTTAGACCTGGATGGTGATTTGCAAAGATTAAAAGTGCAAGAGTTGTTACAGAGATGGAGATGGTTCCTTGTTTAATAACCTAAAATTTTCATTCTCAAAAGGCCTTGCTGCCATCATCCGTCCCGTCCACCCCACCATTAAAGCTAAGAACGGTGAAGATAAGGGAAGAAGATGTTGTAAGAAGGAGAAGAGAGAAAGTTGTATATTTTTTTGTTTGATTATGCTATTTGGTATTAAAAAACTAAAATTTTCGATGTGCATATTGAATTGGACTGATTGATGCACATATGAATTATAGGTTGTCAATTGGTTTAATGAGACATGTTAAGATTTTGAAAAAGATGAACTGGGTATGTGTAGGTTTTGAAGAATGGTGAACTGGGTTTGGATTTTATTTTTGAAGAATGATGAACTGGGTAAGATTTTATTTTAATTCTTTTTATAAAAAATGTTCACCAAAAATGGTTAAACAAATAACTAATTTGTAATTTGATTATATGATTTTCTTTACTTGTATATTTTTTTCAAATAAAAATAAATACATAAAATAAATAATCATGTGTTACTAAATCATATAATTTTTTTATTACATATTTATTTAATAAAATATGGTAGATATTTTATTCTTTAATTACATAGACACGAATACAAATACTCTTTTGTTATTTGATTATATGATTATTTTTTACTTGCATATTTTTTTAAAAATAAAAATGGGTATATACAATAAATAATCATGTGTTACTAAATCACATAATTTTTTCTTTATTATATATTTATTTAATAAAATATGCTATATATTTTTTCTTTAATTACATAGACATGAATACTCTTTTGTTATTAATTACATAAATAAACAAATAATGTTATTTACTTTTAAAATTTTCTTCCATGTTATTTATTTTTGGGTAAATGATTTTATTATAATTTAATTTATTTTAAATTTCTTTTCATTATTTTCTTAAATTTCATTCTATTTTCATTAAAAACTTTGCCACATCACCTTTCTCTCTCATGTGGCAAAATCTTTTTAAATCAACTTTATTTAATGGATTTTGTGACGTTTTGTAAGAAATTGGTAGTTCAATGATTCAATTAAAAAAAATTGAGTTCAATAATATATTTGTAAACTGAGATCGAGTACAAGGAGAAAGTGTATTTAACTCAATAATATCTACACTCCACAAATGTATAAGCGAATTAGGGGTGTTCAATTAGTTAATATCGAACTGATATCGAAATTATTAAAAATTCAGTACTAATATCGGTACTAATTAGACCTATATATCAAACCAATTAATCGGTTCGATACAGGTTTTAACTGATTATTATTATTATTATTATTATTTATTTATTTATTATTAATAATAATAATAATAATTTTAAAAAAAATAAAAAAACCGGTACAATTCGATATTTCACGATTGAATTAGTATACAGAAGTAATACCGGACTGGTTATGTTTTGTACCTAACGAAGCCGTTGGGACGGATCCGATATACCTGTAATACCATTTGTACCGAATTAAATGCCCACCCCCTAACGCGAATGCTGTTGTTGTGTCCCCAAAATGCTCGTTCAGACGAAACTCTAAGCTCCCAAAGAAGCCCTGGATGGAGGACAAGTGTAAGGACGCCGGAAACCTGCCGGCGGCGAATTCCTCCACCAAACTCCAACGAAGGCGTCAGATGTTCCGCCAGGGGAGCCACCATCATCGCGGCGGAGAGGCGGGGGTCAAAAAAGAAAAGTACAAAGTCTTAGTAACCTATCGTCACGGCAGACGACCTCATCATCGCAGCGGCAAGCTCGAGAAAAGGCTTCGCTGCAGTCGTTTTCTCTGATCCACAACGATCCGTGCACCAGAGCTCGACAGCAGCCAAATTCGGCTTCGGAAGCCGCGGAATATTTAGCTTCGGCTGTAAGGAGTGATTTGAGGCTGCCGCGGGTACGCCAGAATCAAGGGCGGTAAAAGTGGAGCAGGAATTGAGTGCGGCGGCGAGAGAGGATTATGAGGCGTTGGAGAAAAAAATTGAAGCGGAATATGAAGTTATAAGATCACGCGATGCTAATGCTCATGTAGTACCTATTCATTGCGGTGAGTTAAAATGTAGTATAGAATATA
Organism: Hedera helix; assembly: GCA_947179155.2. Lineage (NCBI taxonomy): Eukaryota > Viridiplantae > Streptophyta > Magnoliopsida > Apiales > Araliaceae > Hedera > Hedera helix. The sequence continues at coordinate 5,157,077 of OX359284.1, read as the reverse complement.
TAATTTAATGCATAGAAGTGAATATTTTGGTTGTAAATTAAGTATCTTTGCAGGTAAATGTTTAGTTTTTGTGCCTTGTTTGTAGTTGCAATACGCCTGTGCCTTGTGTTAGTATGTAGCTGCTAAGCTACTGAGCTTATGCTATGAGCTCTTGCTTAACCTCTATATAAGGCCTGTCTTTGTGTTAGTAATTTCTGAACCCTTAGGACATTTGATGACTATGATTTATTTATAGAATTCTCATAGGACAGTAAATTTTGTGCATTTGGATGAAATGGAGTTGGCAATTCAATACTTTTTTCAAAGAAATGTTTTTCTCCTTGGTGATAGCCTTGTAATTGATAAAGTCCCCGGTTTTGGGGATAAAATTAACAACCTGTGAGGTTGTGTCTGAAAGATGCTGAACATCTCTGCGCGTGTATTTCATAATTTTTGGAATTCTCTTGGAACATGGGATATGCTAGGTTGTTGATTAAAAGATACAAAACTTGTTTAATGTCATAAATTTGAGCATTTTGAATGATCTTGGAGTTGTAAATTCCAGTAGTTTTACAAAGAAATCTTTAGTTGCTGTGCTTTCCCTTTATAAGAGAAATGCATGTTCATGTTGTTTTGGGTTTAGGGGGTGGATTATATACAGCAGGTTCATATGGGGGGGGTTCATCAAATTTAAAAGAACAAACATCGTAAGGAGGTTTTTCACAACTCATAGGTACTCATTTTCACAAAATTAACACACAGACTGTCTGTATATGATAACCATTTGACTTCTTTAGGAGAATAAGATATTCTAGGTTTTTTTGTTAAGATACAAAATCATGTATTCTAAGTTTTTGTGCTAAAATATTTCTTTTTACAGCCGAAGGTTTCTTTTTTCCTACATCTCTCTCCCTTGTTGCATGTACATGTGTATTAAGCTTCAAATCTGGACTTTCTGATAAAATTGGGCCTTTGGGTATTTATTCAGTAATAACAACTTTTTGACTTCCAATTGTAGCTGTTTCTCACTCTCTGAGGGTATGCAGGTTGGTTTTCTTGGACAAAAGTCATCCATTGGAGGAGCAGGCATTACCTTCTTTCTTTAGTGGGAAATCAGAGAGTCGGACTCCTGACATATACATGGAGATACGTAATTGGATTATAAACAAATTTCATGCAAATCCTAATGCATCAATTGAATTGAAAGATCTCTCTGAGCTCTCAGTTGGAGAGTCGAATGTGAAGCAAGAGGTGATGAAGTTTTTAGAATATTGGGGTTTAATTAATTATCACCCATTCCCAGAGTCTGATTCTGCTGTTCTGAGTATTGATGCTGGTGCATCAGCAAAGAAAAATTCATTGCTTGAAAAATTATGCGATTTTGATACGGAACAATCATGTCTACCAGAAGTTCCCAGAAGTAATGTGTTAACACCAACTATTCCATCTCGGTTATTTCCAGAGTCTGCTGTTGCTGTAGAATTGGTGAGGCCTGAGGGTCCAGCTGTTGATTACCACTGCAACTCTTGCTCAGGCAATTGCTCTCGCAAGCGCTATCATTGCCAGAAGCAGGTTTGTTGTTTCCTAAGAGTTAGTTTTGTAAGCATTGAATATTTTTTTTTCGTAAGGGGCATCATCCCGGAAAATCAGTAGATTATTATCAGTTTTATCTGCACAAGTATTATAAAAGGTTGATGATAAATGTCAAATTTAGGTCAGTGATCTCTGTACATACAATCATATTGTATGTAAAAATTCGCAAGGGAACAAAACCTATTTTGCACAATTAGGTCGGTAAATGGCGGTCTTGGGTTGGGCAGATAAAAATGGGTTTGAGTTTATACAGGTTGAGGTTATGTGGGTTGTAATGGGTGATACATGGACATTAGTTGGTTAAAAATATGAGATCATTACTGACTTTTTGAAAGTCAATTTGAGATATTTTTAAATTCAAAATTAATATGATTCATTTAATATTAAGAAAATAAATAAATCTTATACTCCCTATGTCCCATAATAAGCGTTCTAGTTTGACTTTTATAGTCAAATTAACCAATTTTAAAATTAACAAATCTTAAAAATATTTAAAATATATGTTGAGAAATTATGATCATAATAAACTATGACAAATTTACTACCAATGTCAAGTTTCGTGATTTAAAAATTCTATATAAATATTTTTAGTTATTAATTTTGAAAATGATCAATTTGACCGTTAAGGTCAAACTAGAACATTTATTATGGGACGAAGGGAGTAATTAATACTTAGTAGTACTCTTTAGATAGTTTACAATATTTAACGATGTATCTCAACCAAGGGAACAACTCACCTTTACAGCAATTTCCGTCATTTTCCCTCCAAAGTTTACATTTTACAAAAGGGAGCTACTTCCAGTTCTATCGGCTCCACAAATCAATACTGTATGGATTAGATACAGTTCCACCAAGATGATATACTGGAGCCATCCAACAAAAAATAACTTACGAAATAATGTGTCAAGCGTAAATGTAATCAGTTGTTGATTCACCATATATTGGTGGGTCTAGTGATTGTTACTAACCACAACTATACCCATCATTTCGTATCCGTCTTTAGTATCCACTCTTTAGTCACCATATTAGAATTCATCAAAAAAGATCCTTAAACATGTAGTGTCACTCACTGTAATTGTACCTTTTCATACCTGAACCGCATAATTTGTATATAGGGTCAAATTACCAATCGGCTTTCCAAGATTGCTACAGCATGAGATAATCAGGATTATACTCCTTGCTCCCACATGATTACAGATGATCGAGATTCGAGACTTTTAGCAAGCAGTGTTGTTGGCCTAAATGCGTTTAATTCCCTTTCCTTTTTGTGCTTATGCAAATGCTTTGCTGTTCTAAACCACAATAATGTTACTCCCTATGTCTCACTTTAGTTGCTTTCTTTTGGTTTTTATTTGCATTTTAAGAAAGTTGAATAATCATGCATATATTGATTGAACTTCCAAAATAACCTTCCGTAATGGACCCAATCCAAGTAAAGAGTTCTATGCAATAAATGAAATAGATTAAATTGTATGGGGCAAAAACTAAAGAAGTTTATTTTCTGAAAATCCCAAAACATAAAGGAAAGCAACTAAAGTGGGACAAAGAGAGTAAATTAAAGAATTTATAATGTTTAAAAAGAATGTCATTTGATTTTCCTCTAAGAAAATAAAATAAAATTAATATTAGCTCCCGATCTGCTGTTTTAAACGAAGTACTTTCAAATTCCTTTCTTTGCAAGAATCTTAGACTAGGACAAAAAAGAATGTGTGTGGAGGATTGCTAACAAATTATATCTACTATTAACATTTGCAAGATCCATGAATTTAATTTATTTCCTTCTGCATTTTCTTTCCTGCAACTCAAATCCCAGAATCCTCCAGCTCTCTTTTCTTCTTCTACAAATTCTTCTCTAGGCTAAAGTTGAACAAGGTTTCAGACTTTCAGATTTGCTTAACGAAAAAGGTAAAAGCAAGTTGAGAAATTTTGTAAAATATATATAGACATATATTGGCTTGTTACGACTGAGTTTAATATGAAATTTTCTACATATTGCTTTATTTGATCAGTTTCTCTGCCTAGATCTTATTGCCGTATTTAAAAAAGGTATACATTCCAAATAAAATTGATTCTGAATTGAATTGTTCTCCTTATCTCAGTTTCCCTAGTAAAAGATTTTCAGTATGCTGATTCTGTTTTTGTTAGGCAGGCAGATTTCGATTTATGCACTGAATGCTTCAGCAGTGGCAAGTTTGGCTCTGATATGTCCCCATCAGATTTTATTCTAATGGAGCCTGCCGAGGCTGCTGGTACCAGTACTGGGAAGTGGACAGATTAGGAGACGCTTCTTCTCCTTGGAGCACTAGAACTCTACAAAGAAAACTGGAATGAAATTGCTGAGCATGTCGCTACTAAAACAAAAGCTCAGTGTATCTTGCATTTTGTTCAAATGCCAATTGAGGACACTTTCATGGATTGTGATGATGAAACTGATCTCAAAGAAAATGCAGATCTAGTTTCAACCACTGATGATGCTTGGGGTCCTAAAGATGCCAATGAAACAGCAGAATACAAGGATAGAGACTGTGACAATCTTCCTTTGCCCGCTCCAATTGAAATGACGAGGCCAGAGGGCAGCAGTGAACTACAAGTTAGTCAAGAAACTGGTGAAAACTGTGCACTGAAGGCCCTCAAGAAAGTATTTGAAGCTGTGGGTTCTCTTCCTTCGCCTGAAGAGACACTTTCTTTTGCTGAAGCTGGTAACCCTGTCATGGCTTTGGTAAGTTGAATACTTATTCAGATCAACTAGTTATCTAATGGTTGTCTCGTGTGAAAAAGATATGCAGTCATATTTACCTGTCCAAAACTATACAGTCTTGTTTAAATGGATTTGAGTTTGTCAAAAATGGTTATTTGGTATCTTTCCATTGTGCATTTCAACAACTCACCAACCAAGGATAAACTAACATGTGCTAAATATATCTGCGCTGATCACTTCTGTATGAGGGTCAGAATCAGGATCAGGTATATTTCGCCGGACAGCCTTGTGTTCTTAAAAAATGATGGGTATGCCTTACATTTGTGAAATAACAGCAACACTCCCTCACTTCTGATTTAAATAGAAATAGAAATGTACTCCCTTAATAGTAACTGATGATCATAAGCCGACTCAAAATATCTGATATTAGCAAAATATTTATTTTTAATACAAAAAATAACCTCATTTTTATAAGTAACTATTTCATACCAAAAATAACCTTTTTGACCAAGTTAAAACACCTCAACTTTTCTTTAGGACTAAAAGCCATAACTGATGAACTCTCTATCTCTGTAAAGCTCAAACAAAATAATTAACCACTCTAATTAATTCAAATAAAATGGTTAATTAACTCTAGCCTAACCACCAATGTCAACCCAAACCCAGCCACCATCAACGCCCAACGTACCGATATATTTCTTTGTTGTTTTACTTGTAGTAGTATAGTTGCACAAAATCAATATTTTAACTTAGTATGGCTGCTCAAACATCACATTTGTTCTAAATTACTAATAAAGAATAAAACGTAGTTTTATTTCACTTGGATTATAAAATTCCTAACTATAAACACTAATATAAAGCTTATAGTCAATCTCCTCCACCTATTTCAATATTGCTTGCTTTCTTTCTCTCACATTGCCTAACACCTCCTTATTCCTCTGATCCTCTCTTTTAATTTACATTTGACATACCCCTACTTTTTCTTAAAATCAAACCCTCTCCAACCCACACAAGCACTCTCAGTCCACCATGCTTAATCAATAAAAAAATTCGAGATTTGCATTTTTAGTTATGTGAGATTGGTGGATAAACCTTGGGTGGATTAGGGACTGAAGGGGAGGTGACGTTGGGGTTGGATTTCAGCAATTATATAATAATTGTTGTAGGGTGGGCTGCCAAGGGCAGGGTTTGGTGATAGTTGGATTGTGTGGTGAGGTGGTGGTTAGGTTATTGTGAGATTAAAGAGAAAAGAGAGTTAATACAGTTTCAAGGAGAGAGTGAATGAATCCAGCTCTAAGATATACATGTATTTTTGATGAATAATACACTAATTCATGGGATTCTTTGAGATTTCATGTGATTATCTATTAGGAATTTTTGCATCTTGTTTGGAGGGGTAACATAGTAATTTAAATCAAAAGTTTTACTTTGATTTAAATTACACATTTAATTAACGGATAAAATGGTAACTTCTCATTTTAAATCACAATAATTATAGTAAAGATAGTGTCGCTGTAATAAACATAGAGGTGCCATGTGACATTTTATCAAAACTTGGGGTGTGTGACTGAAATTTACCCATCAAGGTTCTCATTAACTTGAACCAAATTCCTAGATTTGGCAGAGTCAACAAAGAATGGTTTCACTTTCACCTCCTTTCTAGGTTTTGAGAATCAAGTACTCCTTTCAGATTTTATTATTATCATTACTACATGCCTGCCCTTTTTACTATCTTTCCCATCCCATGTAGAAATTGGGGAAAGAGAGCTGGGGAAAAAAAGCATTAAGCAGTGCGGTTCCGTCTCAAAGCGTTAAACAACCTTAGATTTTTTTCTTCTGTTGGTGTTTTAGATGTTACTTCTTTTCTTTGCAGGCAGCATTTCTCTTACGATTGGTGGAACCTAAAGTTGTTACTGCTTCAGCCCGTGCTTCACTGAAATCTATATCTGGCAATGTGTCTGGTTTGCAGCTGGCTTCAAGGCACTGTTTTCTTTTAGAAGATCCAATACATGAGAAAAAGAAACAAGCTGGTTCCAAGAGGTTTGTGAACTTATTTGTAGCTTATTTATTATCAATGGCCTTTATATATACTTTCTGACATTGAACATAAGATTATGCAGAGCTGTGGCTGAAGTGGTTGGACAGGAAGGTCAGAAATACAAGAACCAAAATGACAATAAAGAAGAGGAAAATCATAACTTAGTTTCTAATAATAGTGATTCACCAAAGGATCAGGAGAATGAGAAAACAAGAATTCTTTAATAGAAAAAAAGGAACTATTGGTTTCTTCTAATGGTGAATGCTTAGAGATTTCTCGTGCTTCAAAAGAACCAGATGTAGTCACTGATGTGAAGGTTGAATCTACCCTTTTGATTAAGTCAGGTAATGAAGATTTACCTAAGGAACAGGAACCAACCAATGCAGAAGAATCTGGTGGAACATATACAGTTGAGCTTCCTCCAAGTTCCTCAGAGGAATCTGAAGATACGAAATTAGAGGGAGCTCCCTCAACAGAGGCTCCAGAAGAATCAAATAAAGACGAGGTCTTACCTTCTCCATCTAAAGAGGTTCCTAAGGATGAGATGATGATAGCTGCTTCCCTCCCCTCAGAAAAGAAAGAGTGGGAGCAAATGATTTCATCAGATTTTATGGTGGAAATTGGAGAAAATACAGGTCTTCTTTTCACCTTTTAACAAGTTTTTGTCAGTGATAAAAAATTATTTCTAAATAATTGAAGTAAAAAGATGGCATTAAGACAAAATAAGTTCGAGTTGTGTAAGATTTTTTTTTTTACATGAAATATTTTGACCCGAGTTGACAACAAATTTTGGAAAGGATGGACTTTTAAGATTTGAAAAATATAATAAAAAATTTAGGGGAAGAGGCATCACTCATTAGCGAGCGCCTGGTATATGAAGATATTAATACTGCTTTTTTCACATACGAAAATTAAATTCAGACTCATGTGACAAGCCCAAATTAAAAGATGGAGCTAGCAGAACTAAGTCACTGGGCCTGCTAGTTACCAGAATGCATGCTGTTTATACCTCTGAATGTCTTCATTGATTTGTTTCATGCAGAGGAAAAAGAAGCAAAAGACTGTAAAAATGATTACAAAAATCCTGCTGAAATCAAAAAAGATACCTACATTGATAAGATAAATAGTTCTGCTGTTACTGCAATCTCAGCTGCAGCTGTTAAGGCTAAGATACTTGCAACTCAGGAGGAAGATCAAATCCAGCATCTTGCTACTTTATTAGTAGAGAAGCAGGTAAGTTCTTGGTCATCTTGGTTTAGTCATTTATCCTTGAGCTATTTGTGGAAGTTTGTATTATTAAAGGTTTTTTCATTTATTGCAGTTACTTAAGTTGGAGACCAAGTTGGCTTTCTTTACGGAGATGGATAGTGTGGTAATGAGGGCTAGGGAACTATTGGAAAGGTCAAAGCAGAGACTATACCATGAGCGGTCGCAGATAATTGCAACTCGACTTGGTATATCTGCTTCCTCGTCTAGGCCTATGCCTCAATCATTGCCTGTCAATAGAGCTGCAATGCTTTTTTCCAACTCAGCACCAAGATCCCCAGGGAGCATGACCTTTCAACGACCGCCAATTTCAAGACCCATGATGGCATCAGCTCCTCCTACATCAAACACACTAGTATCTTCTATAGTTGCAGGAAATCCAGTTCAGCCCTCGAACCAGGACAAACTATCTTCAGTTGGAATGAAATAATCATTGGTCGAGAACTTGTGGATGTCATCTAATTTAAGCTTGTGCAGTGAAACTTTAAACCATATTTCACCAAGTGATACTTAATAGCATTACTGTTACCATTATCGTCATTATTATTACTGTAGTATAGATTGCCATATTATTGTAATTTGTACATACCAAATAAATAAATAAGACTGCCATATTCTTGGGAGTGCTCTGTGAAACACCTGAATTGAACCTATTAGTATTAGATATGAGTAGCTAAAATGTTGGGTAGTGATCACAAGTTTAGGTCTCTGGCTGGGATACACTTGACGTGGCAGTTTATTTATTTATTAATCTTTTTGTGCAAAAGTGGGGAGGGGTGGATTGGTTCATGATAAGTTGCCTTTGTTCTTACCTAAACCCCCCGGGCCACATCTCTAGTGTGCTGGTTGGATTTTATGCTCCAGAGCTATTACCATCTCAATGTTTTTAAGGGTTCACAAATCACATGGTGTAATTGCCATAGTTTGTACTTATGCACTCTCTTTCCCCCTCCCCCTCCTCCTCCTCTCTCTCTCTCTCTCTCTCTCTGTCTACGAGGCTCCGAAGTTGTATTTTAGTTTCGGTTATAACTTCAGCTTGGTTGTTCTTATCTTTTGTCCAGTCAACATTAGAAGTGGTGAAGAGCACATTAGAAGTGGTGAAGAGCACGTGAATTTCAAAGTGGCAGAACTTCCATGAAAATGGGAAAACAATTTGTAGAATCAATTGCAGCTGGCTTCTAAGGCCGAATTTTGTAGCTTTGCAGGCTGGTTATTGGTGATTTGAGCAAGTCTTAGTCTTTTAAGCAGGGGTAGTATTGTTGACTGAATTGAAATTGACCCGTGCAAAGGTCTGTATCTTCTGCTATTTTACATAGTTCTGTCCACATCTTGGACTGGGTTAAGATGTAACAAATGATACTACGATCAGAATGCCAAATAGGTGTTTCCGTGCTAGCTGCAAAGTTGTACCAAGGGAATTGTAAGATCCACAAGTTTTTTTAATAACTATTTTCACCACATTTTGATATTTCCATGGGTATTTTATAATATATATATATATATATATATATTGTTATAAAATAATACATATTGGATGTCTAAGGTGGTGTTTGATAAAATTCTCTATTAAGATCTGAATAATTTTGACATCTGAATAATATAGAGCATCTGAATAGAATTGTAACCGAATGAAAAAATGTTGTTTGATAATCAATTTTTTCAGATGTCTGAATAACAGTATTTTACCATTTTAACCCTATGAACAGTTGAACATTATAATAATAATAATAATAATAATAATTATTATAATTAATAATAACAACAATAATAATAATAATAACAATAATAATTATTATTATTATAAAAATAATAATTATAATATTAATAATAGTGCTAATAATACTACTACTAATAATAATAATTATAATAATAATTATAATAATAATAATAATAATAATAATAATAATAATAATAATAATAATAATAATTATTATTATTATTATTAAAATAATAATAAATATAATTATAATATTAATAAAAATAATAATTATACTAATAATAATTATAATTAATTATAATAATTATAGTAATAATAATATTAATTCTTCAACATTCTTTCATCAGTTTCAAGTTTATCTCTCCATCTTCCCATGACCTTTGGGATTGCTGTAACCTTTGATCTTACAAGATGTGCATGTGCCTATAAATAGGAACATTGTCAAGAATGATTTATACATATAGAACTGCAATTATATGACTACATGAGAGTACTCCCTCATTTCCTCTTTTCATCATTGTTATTTTCATCATTGTTCTTTTTTATTATATGCTTATATAATTTTATAATACGTTATCGGCACGAATTGCTCCTCACTTTAGTTTTGAAGTAGATAATTATATTTGATTTGTTGATAAAAAATAGAATGTATGCTTTTACCGTTATCAGTTGTAGAAGCATACTGTTATAATCTTATTTGTTGATATGTGTATTGAATTGCATTCACTTATATGACATCCTTAGTCTTAATCTGTTAACTGCTTTACCTTTTCTTGTTTTTGGTGAAAGTAAGCTATGATTTTATGAAAGTGGGTCTGGCAACTTTATTGATAAATGATTAGTGGTTTAGAAAGTAGTCTGTCACTTGCATAATTTACATTTTTCCTTTGTTGATATAGTTACTTCATTATTTGTACGTTCGCTGTAAGTTGAATCATCATTGATAAGATTACGAGGATACTTATTAAGAATATCTAAAATCAAGCATTATCTTAGAAGCAGAAAATCAATAGTTAACCGAATGTTTATTTAATATTTATTATAATAAACTAAATTTGTAATCATTTTGATATTTTTTTTATGAAGTTACAATGACAAATCTTGTCAAACTTGAGTTCTTGACACTTGATATTTCGGGTAAGAATTATTTGTCATGGATCTTTGATGCTGAAATTCATTTGGATGCTATGAGTCTTGGAGATACCATTAAAGATGGTAATGAAACATCTAGTCAAAACAAAGCAAAGGCTATGATTTTCTTACGCCATCATCTTCATGAGGAGTTGAAGATAGAGTATCTCACAATAAAAAAAATCCCTTATTCTTTGGCAAAATTTGAAAGAAATATATGACCATCAAAAGACTGTTATTCTCCCAAAAACTCGTTATGATTGGATACATTTACGGTTGCAAGATTTTAAATCAGTAAGTGAATATAATTCTACAATGTTTAATATCAGTTCTAAATTAAAATTATGTGGAGATAATATCACTGATGAAGATATGCTAGAAAAAATATTTTTCACTTTTCATGCCTCGAATGTGCTCCTGCCGGCAATATAGAGAGCAAGGTTTTAAGAAATACTCTGAACTGATTTCATGTCTCCTTGTGGCTGAACAAAATAATGAGTTTTTAATGAAAAATCATATATCATGACCGACTGGTTCAGCTCCATTCCCTAAAGTGAATGCGATGAGGTATAATAATAATTATGGTCGTGGTCGTGGTAGTAGTAGAGGCCATGGATGTGGCCATGGGCGAGGACGGTTTAATTACCACAACTATGATGGTCGTAATTCGTCAAATTCTAACAAACCTTCACAGAATGAGGAGAAACAAGAAAGGGGAAAGAATATACATAATGGAGATACTAAGAAGGGAGAAAATATCTGTTATCGGTGTGGAATGAAAGGACATTGGTCTCGTAACTGTCGTACGGCCAAACATCTTGTTGATTTATATCAGTCCTCATTGAAAGGAAAAGGAGAAGAACATAGAAATAAATTATTCTCACCCACATCAAGATAATAATGATATTTATTTTGACCCTTTGGATATGTCGCATCTGACGTGGATATGCTGCACCTTGACGTTGCAATTTTTTTTGAGCAAACTGATGAGAAAGTTGATAATAATTAGTTCAGAATTTTGTTAATCCTTTCAGTATTTTTATTTAAGCTAGTATATTTTGATGTATTTTGTTCCTTTTCATATTGGTTTTGTTTTTAATGTAGGATCATATTATAATAATTAAAAACTATGTTTTCTTATGAACTTATTTATTCCTTTTCATGAAGAAAATATGGATTTGCATCATGTTGTACATGAGCCTAATATCAGTGGTGGAGATATATGCTTAGCAGATAGTACAACAATGCATACCATTCTCAGGCATAAGCAATATTTTTCAAATCTAAGAATGATAAAAGCAAAAGTAAATACAATATCAGGTTTAGCAAACTTGATTGAAGGCACTGGAAGAGCCAATATAATGCTTCCCAGTGGAACAAAATTTATTATTGATAATGCTTTGTTCTCTACTAAATCAAGGACTAAACTGCTAAGTTTCAAAGATATACGACTTAACGGGTACCATATTGAGACTGCTAATAACAATGGTATAGAATATCTTTACATCATAGTAAATGTTTGCACTGGAAAACAAATATTGGAAAAATTACTCGTATTATCTTCAGGTTTGTACTACACCAGTATTAGTACAATCGAAGTCAATGTAATAATGAACCAAAAGTTCAATGAACCAAATAATTTTATTATTTGGCATGACCGATTGGGCCATCCTGGATCAATAATGATGCAAAAAATTATTGAGAATTCACATGGTCATCCACTAAAGAACCAAAAGATTCTTCAATTTAAGGAATTCTCATGTGCTGCTTATTCTCAAGGCAAATTGGTCATTAGACCATCACCAGCTAAAGTTGGGATTGAATCTCTGAGATTTCTATAACGTATTCAAGGAGATATTTGTGGGCCTATTCACCCATCATGTGGACCATTTAGATATTTTATGATTTTAGTAGATGTATCTACAAGATGGTCACATGCATGCTTATTGTAAGACCCCGAATTTTATGAAATACAAAATTTAATTTTTCTTCATATATATTTTTCCTGAAACAGTAAGTGGTTAAATTGATAAGGTTAAAAGTTAAGGAAGTTATGTGCAAATTTTATTATGTCGAACAATATTCGTTTGGTCGGAGAATATTCGTTTTGTCAGGAAATATTCGATTCGTACGACGGCGCCGAAATAACAAAATAATGGTGGACCCCCACAACGAATTATTGTCGGATATAGAAAGCGACATACGTAACATTTCTAAATAAATATAGTCAACGGTACTATCACCTTGAACTGTTAAAATACCCGATGGTAAAGGAATAGTAAGATACGGTATTACATAGTAGCACACGGTATTGCACAGTATCACACTGTATTGCACAGTAGTACACGGTATTGCACAGTATCACACTGTATTGCACAGTAGTTCATATTATTAAACTGATAAAGTGGTTATTGTACTATATTGACTTTATTAAACCAATAATTGTCACATGCATAATAATTCATATTATTGAGCTAATAATTGTCACAGTAGCATATGCACAATAATTCACATTACTGAATCAATAATTGTCATTACACAGTAACGTGTTATTTTCTTATTTATTTTCAGTATTATTGTTATCTCTTTTATGATATTGATTAAACTGTTGTATTCTATTATTAGTTGATTTTTCTGTTTATCTAACTCGAAAAGCCAACTACACTGCATTTACAACAATTAGCCATAATAATGAATAATTGTGAATTATTGTTGAATAATTGAATTGATAAAGTTATTTGTTTTTATTATGATAAATTATATAAAGTTATTTATTTTTATATATAAAGTTAATTGATTTATTTAAAGTTAGTTGTTTTATATATAAAGTAATTGAATAGTATAGATTAAAAAATGATCTTTAAATGAATGGTTTAGATTAAGGAAATCTTAAAAGATGAAATGAGTGGTATGGATTAAACATTATCTTGAAATATACGGTTTGGATTAAATTAGGAAATCTTGACGATGATAAGATTTTTTGCTATAAATAGAGACCTTAACTTAAGGATTTTTCATAAAAAAAAAAAACTTCCTTGCTTATTCTTTCTTTCACTCTCCAAATATTTCTTTGTATAAGTTCTCTTTGAGTGTGCTAAAGTCATCTTGAGTATTTGTAAAGATCTGTAAGTGTACGAGTACTGACCAAGTAAGTCTTTTTATAAAAGTTATATAAGTAACCACACACATCACACGATGTTTATAAATCTTCCTTTAGAAGACTCTTCCTTTGGAAGATTCATTTTGTAAAGCTTCCTTTGGAAGATTTATTTTGAAATATTATTTTCTTCAAAAACTATATTGAAGTTATTCTACTTTATTTTATTAAATCACTTTTGATGATTTCATACGAATTGGTATACACCATAAAATTATATATGGTAGTTACTAATTAAATTATAAAAAATATAAGTTGACCAACTTCATATCCAGTCACGTGTTGAGGTAAGGGATACTATCTTTTTCATCTTCCATTATTCAAACTTACTATGGTAAGGGATTATCATTATTTGATTCTCGAAAATAATATCATTTCTTTCTTACTCGTAAGATGTGTCATTTATCTCCATATATTAATTTGTGGGAATAACCTGACTACACGGACTACCGCATGTTTAGTGAATAACCTTACATATTCGTTCTTTATTAATTTGTGGGAATAACCTGAGTACGCGGACTACCGCATGTTTAGTGAATAACCTTTCGTATTCATTCCTTATTAATTTGTGGGAATAACCTGACTAGGCGGACTACCGCATGTTTGGTGAATAACCATTCGTATTCATTCCTTATTAATCTCTGAGAATAATCTGACTACGCGCACTATCGCATGTTTGGTGAATTACTCTTCGTAGTCATTTCTTATTTGTCTCTTGTTGGTAAAGTTTCCTGAAATGATTATATATTCTTTAATAGTTTGCGTTTCATCTAATATCTTTTCAACTGAACCTTTCTATTTTTCTAAATCTTTCTATTGAACCTTAACTGTTATTCTGAACTGTGGATCTTAAATATCATTCTTGAATTTTAGTCCACATCATGTTGACAATTTGGACATTATTTGAATCTGCACAAAGAAAAATCATAAACTTTCGATATTTATTAATCATATTGTTTCTTCTGATTCATCATCTATATCACGGTTGTTATTCTAATCATCAAGAACCATGTTATTGTGAATATCTATGGCCTGGGGCACAAATGATAGGATAAAGGCGATATAATTGTTGTGTCTTTTAGGGCACGTGGTGAATATTCTCTTTGGCCTGGGACAAAGATGAACTGTTGTTAGTATGATTATGACAAAAGGATGAAAACTGGTATAATCATTACCGTACGTGTTATATTTTAATATATTTAACCCGTAATGCAAAGATGAACTATTGACTGACATGATTATAATCAAGAACTGGAAATTTATATTATCATGAGCAGTGGTGTTTAAGATGGTAAGAGTTGATGATATTTTTCTTAAAAAGAGACGCGAGTAGACATCATAGTCTACGTTATTCTTCTAATGGATTGCTTTTCGCTACTATTATTGATATAAAACTTATTGTCTATTATATTCAATTAAGAACTCATCTATTGAAGGCTAATGATAATTTATTTGTCATTATCTTAGTCTTGATATTTCTTACTGGGCTATTTAAGCCCACCCTTTCTTTTGTTCCATTATTTTTCAGAAAATGAGAGAATAGCCAGGTCTAGCAGGGGAATGGAGTGTCGGTCCAAGAGATAGCAATTGTAGTCTTCACATGTTGTATATAGTGTGGCAATAATAGTGAAAACTTAGTTGTGTATTTTTGAGTTTCGTATTTCTGTTCTATGTACTATTTATATTAGAAATTGTGTATTTTATGGCGTCTCAAATTGGGCTATGTAGGCCTAGATTTGGGGGCGTCACATTTATTATCAACTCGCAACCTGGCGTTTGCAAGATTACTTGCTCAAATTATTAGATTACAAGCACAATTTCCAAATCATATAATCAAGACTATTCGTCTTGACAATGCTGGTGAATTTACATCCCAAGCATTTAATGATTATTGCATGTCACTTGGGATAAACATTGAACATCATGATGCCCATGTTCATACTCAGAATGGTCTTGCTGAATCATTTATTAAACGCCTCCAGTTAATTGCAAGACCATTGCTCATGAGAACAAAACTTCCTATCTCTGTTTGGGGGTATGCTATTTTACATGCAGCAGCACTTATACGTATTAGGCCAACATTATATCACAAATCCTCCCCATTATAATTGGTTTTTGGTCATAAGCCAAATATTTTTCATCTAAGAATATTTGGTTGTGCGGTATATGTTCCAATTTATCTGCCACAATGTACAAAGATAGGTCCTCAAAGGAGGCTGGGAATATATATTGGGTTTAGTCCCCATCGATAATTAAATATCTTGAACCCTTAACATGTGATTCATTTACGACACGATTTGCCGACTGTCATTTTGATGAGACTATGTTTCCAGCATTAGGGGGAGAAATTAAATAGTTGGATAAAGACATTACATGGAATGTATTGTCATTATTGAATTTTGATCCTCGTACAAAATAATGAGCACAAGAAGTTCAAAAGATAATTCATTTACAAGACATAGCAAGTCAGCTACCAAATGCATTCACTGACTCAAAAGGAGTAACAAAATCTCATATACCATTTGTAAATGCTCCGGCCCGAATTGAAATCCCAATAGGACAATCCGCAAAAAATTGTAGCAAATGAGTCTAAGGCACGCCAGAAGTGTGGTAGACCAATCGGTTCTAAAGACAAAAATCCTCGAAAAATAAATGGAGTAAATAATCAAGTCGATATTATTGAGGAGGAAAATATTCATGAGGATATAGACATAGCTAATCATAAAACCCCAGAAGAGGTTTAGGTATCTGAAAATAGTAAAAATAAGGAGATCTTGATCAGTTATGTATCTACGAAAAATAGATGGAACCGAAATGAGATAGTTGTCAACAACATTTTTTCATATAATATATCGCTTGATATCATTAATGAAAATGAGGATCTTGAGCCTAAATCCGTTGAAGAATGTAGACACATAAATAATTGGCCAAAATGGAAAGAAGCAATCCAGGCAGAATTAAATTCACTTGCAAAATGATAAGTTTTTGGACCTGTAGTTCAAACACCTGAAGAAATAAAGCCAGTTGGATACAAATGGGTATTTATAGGAAAACGAAATGAGAAAAATGAAATCGTAAGATATAAGGCTCGACTTGTGGCATAAGGGTTTTCACAAAGACCTGGCATTGATTACGATAAAACATATTCTCTTGTGTTAGATGCAATTACATTTCGGTATCTTATAAGCCTGGCAACGCATGAAAAACTTGATATGTGTCTAATGGATGTTGTTACAGCCTATTTATACGGGTCAATTGATAATGATGTTTATATGAAAATCCCTGAAGGATTTAAAATGCCTGAAGCATATACTTCAAATCCCCGAGAAGTTTACTCAATCAAGTTGTAAAGGTCCTTATATGGGTTAAAGCAATCAGGACGCATGTGGTATAATCGTCTTAGTGAATATTTATTAAAAGAAGGGTATAATAATAATCCTATATGCCCCATGTGTTTTTATCAAGAAGTCAGAATTCAGTTTTGTTATTATCGCTGTGTATTTGATGATTTAAATATTATTGCAACTCATGAAGAGATACCAAAGACAATGAATTATTTAAAGAAAGAATTTGAGATGAAAGATTTGGGAAAAACAAAATTTTGTCTCGACATGCAGATCGAGCATTTAGCAGATGGAATTTTCATTCATCAGTCAACTTACACAAAAAGGTCCTTAAAAGATTTTATATGGATAAAGCACATCGATTGAGTTCCCCAGTGGTTGTTCGATCACTTGATGTGAAAAAAAATCCTTTTAGGCCTCGTGAGGATAATGAAGAATTCCTTGGTCCTGAAGTACCATGTGACACCCCAGGATTTTACAAGATTGCTAAACAAGCATTATAGTAAATTAAGTAAAGGTTAATAATTAAAACCTAGTTATGAATGACAGAAAGGGTAAGAACGATGTAATACAAACTGTTATGTGATCAATTTGCTATTATGACCTATGCGGTAGATTGAATATGTGTATATGTATAATTGATATGATAGAGAAAGAAGGATTCAAGATAGAGATTAAAGGAATAATAAGATTGATGATCTTTAAATAGTTTGAAGTTATTAAGAACTGATATTGAAGGATTGAAATAAGATAATCAGGTATATGATGTGTAAAGATAGAAACGTAATACCCCCGAGCATGAGTAGAAAGAATGTTGAATATAAGTACAGTTCAAAGTGAGATGTGTATGTTAAGTGGACAAGTGAAGGGATGTAAAAGTCATAAAAATGTATTATGATATAAATAGTTGAAGAAATGGATTTTGATAATCTGAGAGAAAGGTTTGCTTTTCGAGGAAACAGTTTATGGAAGGAGTGAGTATTTCGATTATATTGATATGTCAAAAATTGGAATTGATCGAATGTGAAACCGGAAAAGGTGCGTAGAAATTAAGAAAGTAATGGTATGCGAATATGGAAATGTTGTAATTGTTATTATGGATAATTATGATTAAGTAATGAAATTTAATGTTTAAAGTGTGACAAGTAAATTGGGACAAGCCAAATGTGGACTAGTTGATGGTAGAGTAAAATTTAAGCATAATAAAATAAGTTTGGATCAAAATGGACTTGAAATGGTTAAAAAATAAGCTTGTATGAATTAATGGAAAATTAAATTTCTCTAGGAATTTTGTCTAATGACCATACTGCCCTTGGCAATTTGATTAATGACACATGAGTCCTAGAATAGTTTAAAGTCCAAAATACCCTTGAAAGATTTAGAAAATGACACTAGTGTCCTTAAATGGTGCAATGACCAAAATACCCTTGATAAATTAGGTAATAACTTATATGTCTTAAGTGGTGAATTGACGAAAATACCCCTCACTTATCATGCGAAATGACCAAAATGGTCTTAGGTTGGTGTAATCATAGTTAAGCTAAATTAACTCAAATTGAGTTAAATATAATAGCCAAGCAATGCAAGCTCTCCCATCAGTTTACTAGAAAATAAGAGGAAGAGTAGCCCTAAGAGATGAAAGTTAGGGAAGCCATGAAAGGTAGGTGAAAAACTTATAATCCAAGAAGCTATGGTGCTTGGTTGAGCTTAGAGCAAGAAGAAAAGATGAAGTACTCATCAAGACAAAGCTCTCTATGTAAAATTGTTGGTCCTCCAAGAAGGTATAATCATGTTCTTGTTTTAAAGCTTGAAGTTTATGTATGTAAATATAAGAACAAGAGTAGCCATGCATGAATCCTTAAAAAATAAGGGTTGATTATGAATTGTATGTGAGTTATGTGTTATGTTTATGATTTAAGAAGAAACCCTAGGCTTGAAAGATGGTAAAACAAAGTTGATGGGCTTTTCGTATATGTTTTTGAAGCTAGAACTCATGATTTAAGGAAGAATATGTGTTAAATGTTGTTGGTTTTGATGAAAACCTAGATGATGAGGATGAACATGTTTAAAGTATGTGAAATTTCTGGTTAGATAGCTACAAAGATGCCTTAAAGGTTGAAAACTATGATTTGTTAAGGAAAACTTACAATATTAGGCTATACTTTGTGTATAGAACGAATTATAATCTGTAAAGTGACTTGAAAGATGCGTATAGAAATTTTGTGATTGCCTAAAGTTGTTGTATGTGTATGTGATTATGCATATGAATCATAGAGTCCAAAGATTGAAGTTGGTTTAAGGATTGAAATAAGTAAAGTTGATAAAATGTTATTAAAGTGTGAATTTTGGCCATTTTGTGTAATTGTTGATCAAATGAGACCAAAAAAGCTAAATTTGATGTAAATACATGTGTTCAAGTTGATTTGAAAGTTATGTGGCGTCTATGGCGACAATTGAAGATTTTAAACGTTTAAAAACGTTCGTCGACACCTAAAACGAGTCATTTGGAAAAAATAAGTTTATTTGAAAAGTTTTAAATGTCTTGAAGGCCCGTAC
Organism: Hedera helix; assembly: GCA_947179155.2. Taxonomy (NCBI): domain Eukaryota; kingdom Viridiplantae; phylum Streptophyta; class Magnoliopsida; order Apiales; family Araliaceae; genus Hedera; species Hedera helix. Next base: position 5,137,598 of record OX359284.1, on the reverse strand, counting down.
AAGTCAATTATGTGCTATATGTGTTAAATGAGGTGTTAGAATCAAGTTTTCTAAAAAGGGGCCAAAAATGTATATGTTTTGGAAAATGAAAAGTTAGGAAAGTTTATGAAATTTGATGAAAATGCAACTAAGAGGTGATTTTTTGCAATTGTGAAGAATTAAAGGTGAAATGAATTCAAATGGCCTAGTTTTATGTTATTACACGTGTTTACGTTGATTTTGTAATCAACGGATGGAAGCTAGAATGAAAAGGCGATTCGAACGATCGAAATCGATCGTTTCGACCATAAACGGATTTTTATGGACAAAACCTGCCTCGGGTATAATTTTATGGTTTGAAAGGCCTAGACACATCTTATATGACGTATGTGAGCTATGTCAAGTGTTGGAATTGAGTTTTGAAGCTTATGGCCAAAAATCACAAAGTTTGAAAATTTGAGTCTCAATTTTTTTAAGTGTTGAAATGTTTTGAAACGCCCTCCTAAGGGCTATTGCTTCGATGATTTCAAGAATCCGAATGTGCCAAGTAAATTTTTTGTAAAATACTAGGCAGTAAGACCTAGCTATGGTCCAAATTTGAGCTTGATTGGATGTAAGACGAAGGAGTTAAAAATCAGCAAAGCAGAGAAAAAAATCACAGAATTCTGCGCCAGCAGACTGCGTCGGGGCGCAGTGTTTTACACTGAACACAGCGCTGGGGCGCAGTCTACTGTTCATGGACAGAGAAGACTTCGCGGCCAGCGCAGTTTAAAGCTACCGAGGCGAAATGTACTGTAGCACAAAAAAAATTTAAGTGCCCGTAATGCGACGTTTTGACATAGAAAAATAAGAATGGGTTAAGTAACCCCTAGAATTGATAATAATGGTCAATGTAAAGGATGTTAAGGTATAATGGGATGATGAATGGCATAATATGTCATGCCTAAAGCTAAGCCAAATCATGTTAAAGGTTATGAAAAATGTTGGGAACAAGCTAGGATGTATTATTAACCTATATAAGGTATAATACACCAAACGTGTTATGATTAAAGACGGATGGTCGAGTATTTATGAGTTAAATTTGACTACGAATTATAAAGTTTTATGATCCTATATTGATGTATATGTTATGGATTAACAGATAAAGCTCGGCTAGCAACCCGATACAAGGAAGGAAAGAAAGGTCAAGCGAGGCAGTACTGGTTAAGTGTAATAAATGCAGAACAGGCAAGTTCTTCAGACTAGAATGTACTAATTGTTCTACATGAACTACGTGGTAGTGGGAATGTGCACTCCGTGCAACTACGTGTGCTAACTGTTAAGTGAAATGTGTGACATTAAACATAGCATGATAAAGTAAAGAGGCATGATGCATATTATAAACTGCGAGTATGTAATGTGTTATCTGATTAACTTGCTGAGCTTTATTCTCACTCTTGCTATGAACTAACAGGTAAAGTACGAGAAGGTCGGTGGTTCTGGTTAAGCAAAAGGTAAAAGATGCTAAGTGCGTTGATTAGCATGAAGGAATCCATTATATTCCTATATGTGATATAAGAAGTTAGCCGATAAATGTAAAGTTGTATATGTGCAAGTTATGTAACAGCTGGTTAAATGTCAAACCATGATAGTATTATGGAATGTATGGTTTATAAATTCATAGTGATAAATGTATGTATGTATGTACTATCCAGAGAAAGAAGATAAAGAGATAGTGTATTGTATTATTATTAGTCGAGTTTTATATGTATTGAAACTCGCATGTATGGAAAAAAATGTACGTAAATAGGAACAGGTATAAGCAAGCCGGTGTACGCATGATATACGTAATGGGTGATTGTACTCCCCGAATAAGTTAAGTTAAATCATAATATATATGATTTTAAAATTGTAATGGACTAGGTCACAAATAATAAATGTTTGACTTAGGTTCTATTGAGTAGAAATTGAATGTTACAATCCTGAGGTAGATATTGATAGTAAGTTTTAAATATATATATATATATATATATATATATATATATATATATATATATATATATATATATATATATGAACCACATTATGGTCAAAGGCTTGGTTTTAAAGGTTGTAAATTAAGTTTTAAAGCACGAGATCGCTGTTAATATGTTTTATGATTTTAAGATTAATGATTACGTTATCCAGACATAATTGGATTAATTAAGGGAATGTGGGATCACGATGCGTTACAGTTGGTATCAGAGCAGTTGGGTTATAAACCTTAGGTAATAGTATCTTAGGCTATGACTTTTGTGTGGAAGAAGAAAATAGTAAGGAAATGAACTCTAGATGGGTTGAGTCAGTAAGAAATGAATTTTGAGAATTCAGGACTAAGAAATGATAAAGATATCTTAAGATAAGATAATGAGAAAGGGCAAAAGGGCCATGAGAACTTAGGCGATTAAATGTGAAAAGGGACTCTTAATGAGTTGTGAAAAGTAAGATATGAATAGATAAAATTCATATCAGATCAAAGAAAGGCAACGAAAAAGCAGAGTAAAGGAAAGTGAGGAATGTTAGGGTATGTGAGATTTTTCATTGAGGACTCATGGTAGTGGCTGAGTTGTGCACTTTCTTGTATGGGTGGGGATTTGTACTTGGTTTCACGACCACTTAGCTTCTTATCATGTTAATCAGTGGAGGTCCAACGTCCCGATACCGGTTATGTATGTTGAGAAGGTAATTTTTTTTCTTCTATATGTGTCTGATACATAGGAAGAGAGAAAGAGTAGGGTTATTTACGTGTTATGAAAACCCAAGCGTATGGTAAGTTCGTGACTCATGATTATATGGTGGAGCCCCTCAGCGAATGGGTGACTTTAGCCTGACTATGACAAGCTCTTCAAGCCATACGATTGTGGTAAGTTCCTGAGCCCAAGTGCGTGGCAAGTTTGATGAATATTGGGGGATTAGAAAAGAGACCTATAAGTTAAGAGAAATAGTTCTCAGATATTGGCTAAGATTAAAGAAATAAGAAAGAGATAGAGATTATAAGAAAGGTTTAAAGGAGTAAAGGAAAAGCAAAGAAAATATGAGATTATTAGGATTGGGTAGGCAATCCACTCTTCTAGCTAGGCTAGATCATCAAAATTTTAAAATGTGCTTATTCTTGCACGTTGGTGCATTAAAAATGTTTTGTTCAAATGTCGAACAAAAGTTTTTAATTCTGTGGTTCATGGATCTATGCTAATTGATTCAGTTAGACCAAAGTTATTTAAAAATTTCAAAATATATTTATGAAATCATTGTCACACTGTTAAATATAGTGCGGAATGACAAAATGGCGAAATTCTCTACGTACTTCCATGACGGTACGGTATTAAGAGGTCTTGAATGACCGAATTCTCAACGTACTGCTGAGATAGTGCGGTATTATGAAGCCTCTAAAGGACTTTTGTTTTCAGCTTATGAAATTAGGTTCAATTTTGAGCCAATGACAGCATTCTTGAAAAGTTCAAGTTTGAAATAAACGAATAGTTTAATAATGTGAGTCTATACCATTTGTTTCGGCTAAACCATTTTGAAAGAAATGAATAAATGTTTTAAATCCAGAAATGGATAAAAAAAATATGTTTTTGAAGTCTGAGGTGAACAACCCTAAAAAGGGGATATGATATGTGGGTTGGTTAACGTGGTTCAACCCAAAAACTAAAGGAAAAATGGTACAATAGGCTGATCACCTAGCGTACCAGTGACGACCAAGGAAATAGAATGGTGTGATTGCGCCGTAACTCATATTTTTGGTCTTACGACCCATGGATATTGCAGTCTTTGTGATTGTTAATATTCTTAATGAGTTCATGGTCTTTATGACCCCTCAGCAAAAGTAAAAGTTTTATGTTTATGAAAAAGTTATTCCTATTTATTCATACTGCTTCACAGTTATTGAACAGTTGTGAAGATTCCAATCTTCTGGAATGAAAGCTAGAAAGGTTTAAGATGGGTAGAAAGCAGAAAGTTATGTATATTGCGAATGAATAGGGAATGAGTACACAACAAATTTTGAGGACGAAATTTTTTAAAGGAGGGGTGAATGTGACACCCCATGATTTTACAAGATTGCTAAACAAGTGTTATGGTTAATTAATTAAAGGTTAATAATTAAAATCTAGTTATGAATGACAGAAAGTGTAAGAACGATGTAATACAAACTGTTATGTGATCAATGTGCTATTATGACCTATGCGATATATTGAATATGTGTATATGTATAATGATAAAGAAAGAAGGATTCAAGATAGAGATTAAAGGAATAATAAGATTGATGATCTTTAAATAGTTTGAAGTTATTAAGAACTGATATTGAAAGATTGAAATAAGATAATCAGGTATATGATGTGTAAGGATAGAAAGATAATACCCCCGAGCATGAGTAGAAAGAATGTTAAATGCAAGTACAGTTCAAAGTGAGATATATATGTTAAGTGGACAAGCGAATGGACGTAAAAATCATAAAAATATATTATGATCTTAAATGGTTGAATAAATGGATTTTGGTAATCCGAGAGCAAGGTTTGCTTTTCGAGGAAGGAGAGAGTGAGTATTTTGATTATATTTATATGTCGAAAATTGGAATTGATTGAATGTGGAACCGAAAAAGATTTATAAAAATTAAGAAAGTAATGGTATGCATATATAGAAATGTTGTTATGATTAAGTAATGAAATTTAATGTTTAGAGTGTGACAAGTAAATTGGGACAAGCCAATTGTAGACTAGTTGATGGTAGAGTAAAATTCAAGCATAATAAAACAAGTTTGGATCAAAATGGACTTGAAATGGTTAAAAAATAAGCTTGTATGAATTAATGGAAAATTAAATTTCTCTAGGAATTTTGTCTAATGATCATGATGCCCTTGGCAATTTGATTAATGACACGTGAGTCCTAGAATGGTTTAAAGTCCAAAATACCCTTGAAAGATTTGGAAAATGACATTAGTGTCCTTAAATGGTGCAATGACCAAAATACCCTTGATAAATTAGGTAATGACTTATATGTCTCAAGTGGTGAATTGACGAAGATGCCCCTCACTTATCATGTGAAATGACCAAAATGCCCTTGGGTTGATGTAATCATAGTTAAGCTAAATTAACTCAAATTGAGTTAATGCTCATATAATAGCGAAGAAATGCAAGCTCTCCCATCATTTTGCTGGAAAATAAGAGGAAGAGTAGCCCTAAGAGATGAAAGCTAGGGAAGCCATGAAAGTTAGGTGAAAAGCTTATAATCCAAGAAGCTATAGTGCTTGGTTGAGCTTGGAGCAAGAAGAAAAGATGAAGTACTCATCAAGACAAAGCTCTCTATGTAAAATTGTTAGTCATCCAAGAAGGTATAATCATGTTCTTGTTTTAAAGCTTGATGTTTATGTATGTAAATGTAAGAACAAGAGTAGCCATGCATGAATCTTTGAAAAATAAGGGTTGATTATGAATTGTATGTGAGTTATGTGTTATGTTTATGATTTAAGAAGAAACCCTAGGCTTGAAAGATGGTAAAACAAAGTTGATGGGCTTTTCGTATATGTTTTTGAAGCTAGAACTCATGATTTAAGGAAGAATATGTGTTAAATGTTGTTGGTTTTGATGAAAACCTAGATGATGAGGATGAACATGTTTAAAGTATGTGAAATTTCTGGTTAGATAGCTACAAAGATGCCTTAAAGGTTGAAAACTATGATTTGTTAAGGAAAACTTACAATATTAGGCTATACTTTGTGTATAGAACGAATTATAATCTGTAAAGTGACTTGGAAGATGCGTATAGATGTTTTGTGATTACCTAAAGTTGTTGTATGTGTATGTGATTATGCATATGAATCATAGAGTCCAAAGATTGAAGTTGGTTTAAGGATTGAAACAAGTAAAGTTGATAAAATGTTATTAAAGTGTGAATTTTGGCCATTTTGTGTAATTGTTGATCAAATGAGGCCAAAAAAGCTAAATTTGATGTAAATACATGTGTTCAAGTTGATTTGAAAGTTATGTGGCGTCTATGGCGACAATTGAAGATTTTAAACGTTTAAAAACGTTCGTCGACGCCTAAAACGAGTCATTTGGAAAAAATAAGTTTATTTGAAAAGTTTTAAATGTCTTGAAGGCCCGTACAAGTCAATTATGTGCTATATGTGTTAAATGAGGTGTTAGAATCAAGTTTTGTAAAAAGGGGCCAAAAATGTATATGTTTTGGAAAATGAAAAGTTAGGAAAGTTTATGAAATTTAATGAAAATGCAACTAAGAGGTGATTTTTTGCAATTGTGAAGAATTAAAGGTGAAATGAATTCAAATGGCCTAGTTTTATGTTATTACACGTGTTTACGTTGATTTGGTAATCAACGGATGGAAGCTAGAATGAAAAGGCGATTCGAACGATCGGAATCGATCGTTTCGACCCTAAACGGATTTTTATGGACAAAACCCGTCTCGGGTATAATTTTATGGTTTGAAAGGCCTAGACACATGTTGTATGATCTATGTGAGCTATGTCAAGTGTTGGAATTGAGTTTTGAAGCTTATGACCAAAAATCACAAAGTTTGAAAAATTGAGTCTCAATTTTTCTAAGTGTTGAAATGTTTTGAAACGCCATCCTAAGGGCTATTGCTTCGTGGATTTCAAGAAGCCAAATGTGCCAAGTAAAATTTTTGAAAAATGCTAGGCAGTAAAACCTAGCTATGGTCCAAATTTGAGCTTAATTGGATGTAAGACGAAGGAGTTAAAAATCAGCAAAGCAGAGAAAAAAATCACAGAATTCTGCGGCAGCAGACTTCTCCGGGGCGCAGTGTTTTACACTGAACACAGCGCTGGGGCGCAGTCTACTGTTATGGACATCGAAGACTTCGCGGCCAGCGCAGTCTAAAGCTGCCGGGCGAAATGTACTGTAGCACAAAAAAAAAATTAAGTGTCCGTAATGCGACGTTTTGACATAGAAAAATAAGAATAGGTTAAGTAACCCCTAGAATTGATAATAATGGTCAATGTAAAGGATGTTAAGGTATAATAGGATGATGAATGACATAATATGTCATGCCTAAAGCTAAGCCAAATCATGTTAAAGGTTATGAAAAAGGTTGGGAACGAGCTAGGATGTATTATTAACCTATATAAGGTATAATACACCAAACGTGTTATGATTAGAAACGAATGGTCGAGTATTTATGAGTTAAGTTTGACTAAGAATTATAAAGTTTTATGATCTTATATTGATGCATAGGTTATGTATTAACAGATAAAGCTCGGCTAGCAACTCAATACAAGGAATGATAGAAAAACCAAGCTAGGCAGTACATGTTAAATGTAATAAATGCAGAACAGGCAAGTTCTTTAGAGTAGAATGTACTAGTTGTTCTACGTGAACTACGTGGTAGTGGGAATGTGTATTCCATGCAACTACGTGTGCTAACTGTTAAGTGAAATGTGTGACATTAAGCATAGCATGATAAAATAAAGAAGCATGATGTATATTATAAACTGCAAACATGTAATGTGTTATCTGATTAACTTGCTGAGCTTTATGCTCACTCTTGCTATGAACTAACGTTTTAGGTAAAAATACGAAAAGGTCGGTGGTTCCGGTTAAGCTAAAGGTAAAAGATGCTAAGTGCGTAGATTAGCATAAAAGAATCTATTATATTCCTATATGTGATATAAAAAGTTAGCAGATAACTGTGAAGTTGTATATGTGCAAGTTATGTAACAGTTGGTTAAATGTCAAACCATGATAGTATTATGGAATGTATGGTTTATAAATCTTTAGTGATAAATGTATGTATGTATGTATTATCCAGAGAAATGAAGTAAAGAGATAGTGTACTGTATTATTGTTAGTCGAGTTCTATATATATTGAAACTCGCATGTATGGCAAAAATGTATGTAAATAGGAACAAGTATAAGCAAGCAAGTGTACGCATGATATACATAATGGGTGATTATATTCGCTGAATAAGTTAAGTTAAATCATAATATATATGATTTTGAAATTGTAATGGACTATGTCACAAATAATAAATGTTTGACCTAGGTTCTAATGAATTGAAATTGAATGTTACGATCCTGATGCAGATATGGATTGTAAGTTTTTAAAATAAAAAAAAAATTATGAACCGCATTATGGTCAAATGCTTGGTTTTAAAAGTTGCATGTTAAGTTTTAACGCACGAGATCGTCGTTAATATGTTTTATGATTATAAAATATGATTTTAAGATTAATAATTACGTTATCCAGATATAATTGGATTAATTAAGGGAATGTGGGATCTCGGCGCGTTACATACCATACCTCAGTGCAATTGGTGCGCTAATGTATCTTGCTAATAATACACGATCTGATATAGCATTCTCTATAAATTTGCTAGCAAGATATAGTTCTTCTCTTACTCGGAGACATTGGAATGGAGTTAAACATATTTTTCGTTACCTACGAGGAACTATGGATATGGGCTTATTTTATTCAAGTAATGATAATCATGAATTAGTTGGATATGCTGATGCAGGATATTTATCTGATCTATATAAAGGTCGATCTCAAATAGGTTATCTCTTTACGTGTGGTAATTCTGCTATATCATGGAGATCTACAAAGCAAACATTAGTTGCTACTTCATCTAATCATGCTGAAATACTTGCAATCCATAAAGCAAGCCGAGAATGTGTGTGGCTGAGATCAATAACTCAACATATTCGTGGAACATGTGGTTTATCCTCAAGCAAAGGAACTCCAACAATTCTGTATGAAGACAATGCTGCATGTATAGCTCAATTAAAGGGAGGATACATCAAAGGAGATAGAACAAAGCACATCTCACCGAAATTCTTTTTCATACATGACCTTGATAAAGGTGGTGACATTGATGTTCAACAAATTCGTTCAAAAGATAATCTAGCAGACTTGTTCACTAAAGCATTACCAACTACAACGTTTGAAGGATTGCGATGCAATATTGGAATGCGACAACTTAAGGGCTTAAGGTGATACATTCATGAGGGGGAGTTAATACGCACTGTACTCTTTTTTCCTTAACCAAGGTTTTCTCCTATTGGGTTTTTCCTTGTAAGGTTTTTAATGAGACATTTTTCAATGCGTAATGTTATATACAATAAACATCCAAGGGGGACTGTTATAAAATAATACATAGTGGATGTTTATATGTCTTCTTACACCTCTTCATTTCATCAGTTTCAAGTTTATCTCCCCATCTTCCCATGACCTTTGGGCTTGCTGTAACCTTTGATCTTACAAGATGTGCATGAGCCTATAAATAGGAGCATTGTCAAGAATGATTTATACATATAGAACTGCAATAATATGATTACATGAGAGTATTCCCTCATTTCCTCTTATCATCATTGTTCTTTTTTATTATATGCTTATATAATTTTATAATAGATAGATAGATAGATAGATAGATTCACGTTCTTGCGCTCTCAAGTGTGTGGCTGTTTGCTATTTGTGGGGGAGAGATTGTTTAAATATAAAAAATACTTCTGGAAATATCTATCCAATTACTAATGTGTACTCGATGGTGGTCAGAAGTTTGTTGGGGCCGGAATAATACCAACTCCGTTCAAGAATGTTTGTCGAATATGGACTTTTTGACCCATTAGTTTCTGAAGCGTCCAGATTTTTCTCAAAGATAAAATTTAATGCTGAAATTTTCATATATATATATGACATTGTCCAAGTGAGAGATTATCGTCTGTTCGGCAACTTATCTTGAAATAAACATGACTTGGCGTTTGGTGTAAATATAACAAATAATTATAACTAAGTTATAGCTTAATATATGTGTTATTCACAAGTTGCTTAAGATGTTTCTCATCGTAAGTAATAAGTTTTTAAAGATTACAAAAAGGCCATCTTTGTGTGCAAAAAAATATATTTGAGATTTTATTATTTATTTTAATTTAACACTAATCATTTGATGAGAAAATATTAATCCTTTAATATAAGACTATTAATTCCAAAAAGCCGTTTAATATCTTAAAATGGGTATATAATTCATCATAACTAGCCTTGGAAATGACAAGAAATAATTCATAAGACTATTTAAAAAACTATTAATCCCCTATTATGGAATAAAATAATATAAAATAGTATTAAATTAAGACGAATAGTCCAATCTCAAGTATATTTTTTACGACTAATATTATGCATTACTATTACTAAAAAAAAAAAACGCCCATGTTTGTTTGCAAAATAACACATTTTCCTTACACTGTGATTGATCCCCCCTGTTCAAGATGACTGGGCGAAAAATTTGCTACTAATTACTGCTCAAGATGACTGGGCCAAAAACTGGCTACTAATTACTGCTCATAATGTTCTTTACAGATTACATCTAGGTAACTTTGGAAATGTCCACCTTTCACATTTGGAAGGAGGAAACTGAGTACTAGTTGTACGCAATGTTCACTAAATTCTTCGTGCAAATGCATTCGAGTAATGCTGCACCAAAAAAAAAAAAGAAGAATTCAACAAAATGTATTATGTTCATTATTTTAATCCTTCTGCGGATTCTTTTGTCTGTTACCATTTTTCATTAAGAACGCCGAATAAATGGTAACAAGCAGGTTACCTGAGAGTATAATATGAAGGAAATTTTAGAAGCAATTCAAGTCAATAGGTACAGATACACGAGGAATAGTATAAGCAAGTGAAGGAAATTGTAGAAGCAAGTCAAGTCAACCAGTAGAGATACACAAGGAATTGCATAAACAAGTATCACCAGCATTTGGAGACCAATCTATCTACTCCTTATGCAAACACTAATATACACATGCAACCTCACACAAACCAATAAAAAATCCAACTTGTTTGTAGTTCTTCCAAGGATTATGCTCTCAGAATCATAAAATGTGTTCAGCACTCGCATCCTGTAGACCTCTGCTGACTGCCGCCGCCAACATCAATGGTGTCTGGCAAGTATCTACGGGACATAAGAGATCCACCAGAGAAGCAAACCATTAAGATTCATTTTAATAACATAAGATTAAAACTTTCAAAACTACAAATATTACACTATGATGAAGTATTCTGGTATTAAAGGAAAACAGCTAAATTTTAAATCATATGCTTATTAAGAACAATATAGTTCCCTGTTGGTTTTTCTCTATGCTTCCAGACTTCCAGTACATCAGATAAGGTTGTAAGATGTATGTAATAAATTCATCAATACAAGTACGGCAAGGGATAAATAGACACCAACATAGTGTGAACAGACATCTTCACAAACATGTACTAGAAGTGATAAAGCAATATGTCATACCTCTCTATATTCCACAAATAGACTCATTTTCACTTTTAAAAGTTAATTCGCGGAACCTTAAAATTTAAAATTGATGTGATCCATATTAGTTTTGAAAGCAACAAATTTTGTAATTAGTACTTGCGAAATATGTTACGAAGTAACAATTGTATTAATTAAAATCAAATCAAGTCATCAATTTTGAATTTTAGGATTTTGTAAATTGACATCAAAAAGTCAAATAGGGAGCTTTTTGTGGAACAGAGGTAGTATATAACATGACATCGAGCAAAACCCAGATAGTAAATAACATGACATCAAGTAAAACCCAACTACTTACATACAACATAAGGTTTAAGCAACTAAAATGAACAGATGATCAATGCACCAGCACTCGAGAAATATGTTCAGCGAATTTTATTTTATTCTTTTTATAAGAGTCAAGAAATATGTTCAGTGAATTATTTCAAATTTCTCAACTCCAAGAAAACCCAAGGATGGAGTTGTTTCGGCAATACGATGCTTACTTTTTACTTCGTAGTTAGAATTTGGAAATTCAGAGTCACATTGCCCAGTGACACCTAATAAAACATTTTATGACAAGGGGGAGCTTTTTTGGAGGGAAAGAGGGACAAGACGGTCTATATGTCAATCTTATGCTCCTACAATATTTGTGCATGATATAAATGCAAGTTGAATATTTCCATTTTAACAGGAATTAATTTAGCTTCACGTAATGTTGTATAATCCTAGTTTGTATAATGAACAGCTAGCATGTGGTTTAAAATAAATGACTTATTTTCAGCTTACATTTCCTCCTCTTCCCCACTCTTCAGGGCATTCTTTGCTATGCACTGAAACGCTTCTTCGACATTGACGCCCTCCTTGGCAGAGGTCTCAAAGTATGGAATATTACCTTTCGAGGCACACCACGCCCTCGCCTTTTTCTCAGAAACCTGTAGCAAATAACAAGGAGCATAATGGTGAAGTAAAGTTGAGAGAAATTTAAATCATATTTGAAGGTAAATTTGATTAGAAAAAAAAAACGGAAATTTCAGATGGGCATGTACCACTCTACTATTTCCACCATCCACATCTGTCTTGTTTCCCAAAACAACAAATGGGAAATTTTCTGGATCAGAAGGACTTGCCTGCAATATATTTACTACACCATCAAGACATTCCGATTTCTACATTTAATAAATATGACAGAGTATTTGTTAAAGATGACCGTTACTCCCCTAGTCATGTTAAATGATGTAAACTTCTGCAAATCTCAAGCTCAATTCAACAAAGCATTGTATCAACTGCGTGCACCATAATGAAACTTTCTAACCCATACAAATAAACAAAACTACGGCACTTAATCAAGTTTTCTCTAGTCATTTTTGTAATTAATTAAAACAACAAAGATTTTTCTTAGTCACAACAGCTGAAGGATGGCCCCTGAAATCTTCATTTGTTCTTCTCTAGTCAGCACTATGTAGAGCTATATCATAAAGATCCCAAGGAGAGCATGCTTAATACATTTTACAAGAAATAGAATAACAAAGAACAAAAAGAAGAAAGTATGAATAAATTACTTCCAGCAGACTGGATTTAGTTTCTGAAAGAAAATTAATGTACCTAGGATTAAAGTAAGTACCTGAATAAGGAATTCTTCCCTCCAATTGTTTAGATTGTCAAATGACTTCATCACATTTACATCATATACAAGGACACAACAATCAGCGCCGCGGTAGAAAGCAACACCAAGGCTCTGAAATCTTTCCTGTCCAGCTGTATCCCAGATCTGCCCAAGCAACATATCAACTCCAGCTTAGAGTACAACAAATGACGACATTGCCATTACCATAACAAACCTATAAAGATCACTCAACATGTACAATGACCAGAAACGGAAAGCTGTAAAACTAAATTAATGGGCACCACTTTCGGGTCAGAAACTATTTGTGGACAAAGAGGTTCAGCTTCACCATGCAATGCATACATGAGCAGCATTCCAATATTATGCCATCCAAGAAATAATTCATAAAACAACCAGAATGTGATATCCCGGATATTTGTAAGACTTGTAAATAAGATCTTAAATGATTAAATAAAGGTTAAAATTAAAAACCTAGTTTCGGAGAAGAGAAATGTACAAGATGATTAAATATTGTGATTTAATCTGTGTTAGAAAGAACCTATGTGGGTTAATATTGGTAAAAATGTAAAGAGAAACTTTTGGTGCGGAAGGCTCTAAGAAGGTTACGAAGAGAGGTTGGAAGATCAGTCATTAAAACAAGATATGATAGTGGATCGATAGACGATGAAATTATAATAAATTATAATTTACTATGTATTGAACTAGAATAAAGAGAATTAAATACAAATTAAAGTTTACTTATGAGTATAAGAAATATGAAGAATGAAGATGTTATTACTTGAATACAAACAGGTAGCCATGAGCCAATGCAAGTCAATTAAGACTTGGGCTAAGAAAAAATTTCCGTCCTTGATGGGATAGAAAAGAGTAAATGAAAAAGGAGGAAATGAAGTACCTATGTTAAGGTAATTCGAAGATTATTCGATAAAAAAAATATGTAAGAGTTTGGAAATAAACCAAATTAGAATGTTATGGTAATAGCAATCCCGGGGATGGGATCCTTATAGTGTAATGACTAAGAATGATATATGACATTGTAAATGAACTAAGTGAATTATTTATAATGAGAAGAATTATTGGTGCCAAAATGTGTTAGAAAAATGAGCAAAGTTGGAAGTTTGGTGGAGTGGTGCGGCTCGCACCACTTCCCTTGTTATTTTGGCGTGACCAGCGCTGTCCCAGTAGAAAGGTTAAAATTTTATTTTTGAAAGATTTTATGGAAGTGAATCCTTAATTGGAAATTTTATGTGCAAATGATGAAGTTGCATATATGTATATATGTGATATATATATATATATATATATATATATATATGTTGGGAAATGAGAGGTAATTATTAAACAAACTAATTAATTTAATAAATTTGAATTAACTAAGGAATGAAAAGGAAAGCCATTGACCATTGTGTATAATTAATTTATTTAATTATATGCATTATGAATTAAGGGTATGTTATTAATTAACTAGCTTGAAATTGGTCTTGAAAAGCTAGGTTAAGGATTTTAATTAATTAAATAATTAACTTAATTAATATGTTTAGGAATAATATTCAATAATTATTTCATAGTGACCAAGCGATTAATTAACAAGAGATGTGACAATTTAATTATTGTTCAAAGCCTTGAGAGTAGGGTTTATAAAGCCCAATCATTTAGTAAATAAACAAACCCAATGATGTTTATGGCAAGCCCATTATGAATTAATAATGGGAGCCAAACCTTTAAGTGTTGGCAAGTATTAAAGTCCAACTTGTAAAGAATTGTAGTGGCCTAATGTGGAGTCCACATGCGGCCCAAGCAATTAGTGAAGCAAGCCCAAGTTAATATTATCAAGTGAGCCCAATGAAATCGTTAAGAGAAGAAGCCTAATGATTTAAAATAAATTGGGCTGTTGGGATGGATATATATATATATATATATTATATATGTGCGTGTGTGTGTGTGTGTGTGTGTGTGTGTGTGTGTGTGTGTGTGTGTGAAGAATAATAGATATATATGTCTTATATATATGTATCAATTATGTGGTATGTATGCTAGTGATAGAAGAAGGAAATTAAATTTTTGGAAGAATGGCCGGGCAATTTCGGCAGCCCAGGTATGGGTTATGATGTGTTTGTTACTTGGTTATATAAATGACTAGGAGTAGTTTGGTTTAGTCCCTTATGGACTGCTCAGTTGGGGGCAAGTGGGGGTTAAGGTTGACAGCCCAAGTGGGCTAGATAATGGGACATATAGACTGCCAAGAAGGCAGCTGGAGCAGCCTGTTTCAGCAGCCCCAATGGATCAGGTAGAAGAGACTTGTTAGGCCAAGTAGGGGGCTGTGTAGGGGTTGTTTTAGGGGCCATAGTTGCTGCGGTTTTCAGCTGCAGATGAGAGGGAACTCCCCTATTTACACCCCATGCCTTTGTAGCATTCAAAATCTTTTTCAATATTTCTTTTCTAAGGGGGGGAAAAAAACTAGAGAGCAATAAGAGTAAGAAAAGACAGAGGGACTTCGGGGGAAAGGAGAGCAAGCAAAAGAAGTAACTCAAGCAAGTTTCTTGTATGATTCAATCAAAAGGATCTTCAAGCTTCTAAAGGGTAAGAAGTGTTTCTAAAACTCTTGGAACACTAGTTTAATGTTATGTTGTTTTCATTTATGAATAAATGCTTATGGTTGTGGGAGTTATACTTGTTGGTCGAAGTGGATCATGGTGGATCCAAAGAAGATATAAGGGAGAATAGGATGGAGTTATATGATTATAATGTTTATGTATAGCATGAAAGTTTTGTTAATCAACGTCCACAACATGTCTGATAAAACTCCCAAGAGAAATTGTTTTCTAAATTTTGAGATTTCAAGTGTTTAATCTAATGATAGGTCATTGAGTAGAGTATTTATAATGATATGAATCATGTTGGTTCCATAAGTTTATAACCTAGAGGCATGATTTAGGGGAAAGTATATTGATATGTGATGTTTTCAAACAAAATGGTTTTAAAGTGTGTTTTCAAACAAAAGAAATTGATGTGTTGAATGTTTTGGAATCCATGGATGATATGTTGTAGATTCACGAGACTAGAGGATAAAATCATGTGAGTTTGAGTTTTCAAAACTCTGTAAGAAGTATGTTGTGTGGTATTTCATGATCCAAGAGGGGATATGTATATATGAGTATGAATATGGCTTAGGACCTACTCCTAGTGTGTGATGTTTTGATTTAGAACTTAACATGTATGCTATGTTTCAAAAGCCTAAATGAGAAGTGGTGTTGGTGATTTATAAAACTAATGAAAAGGGCCATGAATCATATTATGATGATTTGTGTATGGAAAGTATGCTATTTTGGGAAAAATAAAAATGTTAAGCATAAGTTGATTGACAATGTTTTTGGTAAGAATATTAAAGCTTTTGGGTGTTGCAAAGCCTTGAATCTAACAAGCTATGGTGGGTGTGTTAGCTCATTATGAGTTTTATTGATTGATTTGTTAAGCCTTGTAGCTTGTATGCTTAACACCTTAAGGAATCTAAAGTTGGAAAGTTGAAAACCTAAGGTTTTGATTTTTTGGTAGGATGGCGCGGGGCGTGCCATTCCTTTGTTATTCCTGGCGCGGGCCGCGCCAAGATCGTATTGTGGGTTCTGCCTACCTGGCACGGGAAGAGCCAGTTCCTTATGTTTTGTGGCACGTGACGCCCTGCCCTGGCTGTTTTGAAAAATAATTTTATTTTGTAAATAATTTTTTTGTGGGACCCAAGTATGATATAATTGTTGTAATCTTAAAAGATTAAGATTAAGAGAAGGTGAAGTTATATTGTTGGGTCCCGATTATAATGTGTTAGGCTTTATTAAGTGTCGAATGCATAAAGCTAAGTATAAGAAGATTATGAAATTTCATTAAACCAATGCGTAGGTCCAAGAAGGACAAATTGGTAGATCGACTTATTAAATAGGTCGTACAAAGGAAGTAAATGTTTTAATATAAGATTAAGTTAAGAGTCAAGCTTTGACTAATATTGTGTGGTCGATCTCACATACTGTATAGATCGTACAAAGGATGCAAAAGTTAACATAATGGTAAAAGAATGTTCAAACAAAAGTTTTTCAGAACATGTGGTTATGTGTTAAATTGTTGTTATATGTGATCTAATTGGTTATTTATGTACAAGTTCATCACTGTTATATGAAGTACTTGTCAATGTGTTTAAATGTGCACTTTGTTGCAATTATATAATAACTAATGATATTCAGTTGATAATCTAGGTTAACTGTTCCATGGGAATTTATAACCTGAGAATTGTATAGCATGTAGCATGTAGCATGTAGCATGATGCATAAATATAAAATGCAAAGCATGAGAAGTATGATGCATATATAAAATGCAAAGTATGTAATGTGTTAACTGTTAAACTTGTTAAGCTGTCGTGCTCACCCTTACTTTAAACACTAATATTTTCAGCGAAGTAAGAGAAACCCGGAGATTCTGGTAAGGACAAAGGAAAGGAAATGATTGTGGTTAAGTGTTGCAAACAAAACTTTGTATGTTAGATTTGTCTTAAATCTCTTCGATGTAACATTTTGGGATAGATGTCTTATAATATTAACTATTAAGAGCCTTGTAATGGTTGTATAATATGAACCTATGTTAGACGAGTGCTAATACTAGTGGACTCGAATGAATAAGAGAAGTCAATGTATAGACAGAAAGACGTATTGTTGGAGTGTGAGCTTGTGTATACTCACATTTTTTGCAATGGATTAAATCATATTATATATGATTTAAGATGTATTAAGAAATTGTAAAAATTGCGATCTAGAATAGAGAGTTGTAAAGTTTTTAATTCAACTAGTTTTTAGTAGATAATGTAATTTAATTATGTTATTCAAATGATAAAATGATAGTTAGATATGATATTTATGTTGTATCATCAGCAATGGATCCGGGGCCAAGAAGACCCGCATTTGGGGGCGTGACACAGAAGGTATGGCAAACAATTACACAAAACTAATGAAGAGGAAGAACAACATATTAGTATATAACAGTTTAAATTAATCAAATTCTCAATCAACTAATAGTATGTACAATTTCTCTCCACCATAGGAACCACTTAGTTGCCAACCCAAAATTATACCCTATGTCTCCACTGACTTTTTTATGCTGTTAAGATTTGACAACACCACACTTAGATTGTTATTTTTTAAACGTAATCTATTTCAAATATTTATGTTTAGATAAAAACTAATTGATAAAGAAGACTGGCAAACCTTAACATGAGTTACCTAGCTCCCCAAGGGAAAGATGATGCCTACCTCCACTTAACCATGACACTATGACCTAGTACAGACTCCCTCATCTTTCACCCCATTTTATTGTTAATTCATTTAGGTCGTTGCTCACATATACAATACAGTTGGAGAAGTAACCCACCTATTCATATTCCCGTTTACGAATCCTAGTACAGAAGATCATCTCAGTTCTCTCAAAGGCTTGAAAAGCCTAATTAACATCTCTTTGCTTAAACTAAAGTTCCACAAACTTTCCCCATCAAGATCTCTATAGTCAAGGATGAAGTCAGGAATTGTTTTTCGTGGGGAACCAGGACATAATGGTATGTGCTCAAATGTAAAATAATTTTATTATTAATTATTCATAAAATATAATGAATTATGTTGTATCAGTTTACATTGACAACATTAATTTCATTATAAAATTCAAGTTCATAACATGACTTTCATTGTATTCTACTGCTTCAAACAATAAATAGAACCAAATAATGACTTCAAAACGAAGTGATCTATTTGTATCAAAAGATGAATTGGTACAATTCCATGAGTTACTCAGAAATTAAGCACAATACACAAACCTGAAGAGTGAATAACCTATCTTCAAACTGAATTTCCTTGGTCAAAAAATCAGCTCCAATAGTAGCCTTATACTGATTGCTAAACTTCTTATTCACATATCTAAAATCAAGTTATTCAAGGCAAAACAGAATAAACTAAACCACAAATTTACATTAAAGGTATCACATCTTTCTAATAAAAAAATTAAAAATTTGAACAATAAGTAAATAAAACAAAATTCCAGTAGAATTAAGGATACTGATTCATCAATGAGGTCTTCCCTACCCTGCAATTACATCCAAAAACAATCCATTCAAATTAAACCATCCATACGACCAAATATATATCTATACTTGCATCTGAGAAAGAGAGAATTCAGCTTAACAATCAGAACAAATTTCCATTGAGTCAACAAAATTCAATCAAAGCTAGTACCAACATACTTACCCGCTGTCGCCTAGAATTATGACCTTCAAAAGCGTTCTTCTTCGGGAAGGCATAGTAGATTCTGCGAATTGGATCGAATTGAACTCGAAGATCTACAAGAGGAGAGAGATTTGTTAATAAATTGGATTGGAGTTTTGTTTGTAGCGTATAATTTCTTGGTTTGGGCGGAGGTATATTTCTGGACGAGAACAGGCGAGCAAAGCAATTAACAAAACAACTTTGACTTTTGGTACACCATTTGTTCCCTCATTTGACTAAACATTTTTTTACATTTGCTGCAAATACAAATCAAAATCTATCCTGCATCACACGCGTATAAATTATGTGAGATAAAATATAAAAAAATTATAATATTTAAAACATTAAATATAAAAATTAACATAAAAATGATAAGATAAAAAATATTTTAAAAGTTGGAGGGTATTTTTGAAAAAAAAAAAAACAAATAATTGCTAATGTCAAAAGCTGTCATCGCTTTATAATCAATAACTATACATAACAAGGTATTAAAAAAATTTATTCAATAATTTTAACGAGTCATTTTAGTAGGTCATGAATCAATATCGAATTAAAATCGAGTCAATATTAAGTCAATTATTTAATATTCTTTTGATATAATATATAAATTTTTTGTATACCATAAAACATATATATATATATATATATATATATATATAGAGAGAGAGAGAGAGAGAGATACACACACATACATGAGTTGTAATTAATGTGTAAATTTTTTGTTTACCGTAAAATATATGTAATTATCTTTTAATATTATATATGTATTATGTCAATAAAAATAATAAATATATCAATAAAAATTATTAAATATTTATAAAAAAAAAATTGATTTAAACTAGCCCGTTCGAACATGCTATCAACTTATATAGATATATAGATAATTAACAAAGTATCTTATTTTTATTTTTATTTTCTTTTATCAAAAATAACAAAATAACTTACTATGTTTGTTAATACTTAATACCTAATAATAATAATAACTTAATTTGAAATTTGTCATATCAAAATTTTTTATATGTAGCTTGAAAGAAGAAAAAAACAAAGGAAACTCGAACTTTGTCGATGACAAAAGTTTATGTTAAATTTATTTAGTACTAAATTAAAAGGATGAATATTAGTTGGAGTTTAACTTTTAAATATAGAACAAAAATATTTTTTAAAATAAAACTATATTTTGAATACTCTATTTTTTGTGTGGATATTTTAAAAAGATTTGAAGAGTCATTAAAGTAATTAGTTGTATCATATTTACTTAATTGAAGATGAATGTCAATTCTCTAATATTCTTAATTTATGTTTGGTAACTCAATTTTAAATTTCAAAATTATAATTGAGTACCAAAATTTAATTAAGGTTTAATTTATTAAAATTGTAAATCAGCCATTAAATTCTAATGAATGGTGAGAGATGTGCTTGTTGAAATAGTATCTATAACTAAGTCTCACTATATATATATATATATATATATATATATATATATATATATATATATATATATATATATATATATTTTGATCATTACATTTTATTTCATTCCATTCCAATATAATTTTTAAGTAACGTACCAAACGCATAAATAAAGTGTACAATTCCAATTTTTCAATTCCAACCATCATTCTATTTCGTTTTACCCCATGTGTGTGCAAGTTGAAAACTGTAAAATTAGGATTTTAGAAGAGAGTAAATTTTTATTTTTATTTTTATTGTAAATGTTACATAGCCTCAAAAATAAACAGTTATTTTTCTTCCTCAACCTTTATAATAAAAAATAAACATTCCAATGCAAAACCCCATGTTTATTGTTTCACTCTCTGTGTAACATGTTCTCAAGAAAAATAAATAAAAATCTCTATGTTTAATATTGCAGTGTATCTCTTAACTTATTTTCAAATAAACACTCTCTTCATTTCACAAAAAAAAAAATAAATAAATAAATAAATAATGTTTTGACTTTAATTTTTAAATTCTAAATTTTTGAATTGATTCTAACTAATAAAATAATTTTTGTTGTAAACTATTTCATTCGTTCTAAATTATAAGATCAATATTATTTTTTTAAAAGTTAATTTGCGACATTTTTAAATTTAAAATTAATATGCTTCATCTGAGTTTTGAAAACAATAAATCTTGAAACTACTACTATTTTTTAAATAGTTTATGATATTTATAATTGTTTTGACTTAAACTAAATCAATTCATGCTAATTTTGAGTGTGAAAATGTTTGAAATTAACGTTAAGAATATTAATAATAATCTTATAATTTAGAGCAGAGAAAGTATTTAAAAAGTATTATTAAATACAAAATTGTGATTTCATAAGAAAATAAAAATAAATTCACATTACAATTTGGCTGTTAAGAATTTCTAAATTAGACATGATCAAAGTAAAATGATATATATATATATATATATGATCAAGTCTGATTAATAGCGTTAATGGAGGAAACTCCAAACAATTTGTCTGGCTATAAACAACTGAGTCCTTAAATTAATACTGACCGTGAAGACGTAAAAATGCATAATTGATTCCAGATGGCGAAACTCCATACCATAAACAATCTATTGCTTTTATATATTCCATAAATTTACATTAAGGCCATGGATTTTTATTTTATTTTTTGTCAAAAGCATTATTTTTAGAAGGAAATGTCATCATCTTTCTATCAAATTAAAATTTATATCACCCTTAATATTTATTAAACAATAAATAATCAGCTAGAATGTCAAGATAAAGACCAGCTAGCCAAATTAGAGTGCATATTATTTTTTCCTTGCCTTACGACACTACGAGAAAAACCAAACCGTTATCAGCGTCCGAACGAATCAGCGACCGCCGCTGTCGAGATTAACGATCGCATTTCAAATTGATTGCTACTAATCGCTAAACTGATAACACATGCAAAACACAAGTAATACATGATTTTGAATTATGGTATATGTCATTTAATATTATAATTTGAGTATAAACAATATAATATGGATGATAATAATATATTAAATATAAAATTAAAGAGTTATGTATATATCAAAATCATTTTTAACAAATGCATGTAGATCATTGAAATAATATAATAAATTAAAAGATACGAAAATTTTGGAATAATAAAACTCTAGAGTAACTCGATGACCAACCAAAATGACTCAATTAATTTAAATAAAATCTTTAATTATCTTGTTATATATGGTTATAGATACGTTCAATACTCTACAAAGTTAATATTTTTTTTTTTTTTGAGATTACCTAAACATAATTTATTTTGAACTTATCGGACGTGTATAGTGTATGGAATACTTGCATCACATGGTTTATTATTTTTTTTATCTCCTACCTTTGAGAATCCCCTGCCCTTCTCCTAAAGGTACCTCTCTCTCCAGATCTCTTATTCTCTCTCTTCATCTATTTCCTCTCTCTTTCTACCTGTCATAGATTGCAGATTGTTTGTGTTCAACTGATCTGGAATTGAAAAGATTAAATGAGAAGAGATATATTGTCATGTTGTTATATATTCTATAATATATATTGATGGTATTCTATCCTTCGGTTTGGGTCTTTGATACTCCGCCTGGCGCCCCAACCCTGCAAGACACCTTCTCATGGTGGTGGACCAAGGGTTGTTCTGCCGTGAAATGCGTCTGGTGCAGTTAGGTATTATCGACCCGTAGAAAAGATAGAATATCAACAATATATATATATATATAGGTTTCGTTTAAAGATAATTGTTTCTTTGAATAATTTCATTTTATTTCATGAATTTTGAATACCAGGGGTTACTATTTGGAGGAGAGGCAGGGTTTGCTGACACATTTTAACATAGATCATATCCAGAAACTTTAATAAAATGTCTGGACCACCACCGGACTCGTCATCAAAGTCACCACCGTCACCGGACTCGTCATCAAAATCACCACCACCTCCAGACTCGTCATCAAAATCGCCACCACCATCAGACTCATCATCACAACCACCTCCACCATCGGACTCATCATCAAAATCACCACCACCACCAAACAACTCGTCACCTCCCCCTTCTAATAATAACAACAGTGGTAGTGGCGACAATAATAACAGTGGGGATAACAACAACGACAACAATAACGGTGGGAACAACAACAGTAACAATGGAAACAACAACAATAACAGGAAGTCCCCACCACCACCACCTTCATCCTCCAACAAAAATTCACACAATCCACCACCTCCACCTCCTCCTCCTCCGCCTCCTCCACCACCTTCCCACGGTAAAGCACTTTCACCCCCACATAAGTCGTCATCATCACATGACTCGCCATCAGGTGGCAATGACTCGGACATTAATACAAAAGCCCTGATTGGGGGAGTTGTTGGAGCAGCAGCATTATTGCTCCTTGTTATGATGGTATGCATAGTGTCTTGCTGTAAAAAGAAGAAGAGAAAACCACATGATCCAATGCATTACTACAGGGACAATTCTCATGGAAACAAAAGTATGAACTTCATGACCTACTTGGATACATATATACACTCTCTTTTTTAATTTATTTATAGCTAAAAAATAGTTGAATAAATTATTTGTTGACATACTGGCATATCATTGAACCAAATGCTACACAGTCTGATTATATGTATTATATTGTAGCTCCTTGAACTGATTAAAGGGTCATGTTATTTTCACTATAAAAGGGAAGTTGGCCATTATTATATTCTTTTAACTTGAATACTATTTCTTATTTGATACTGCACTCAATAATAAGGTTGTCAAAGTTCTACTAAATTTAGAAATTTGGAAGAAGCAATCCGTTACCAAACCGTTTTATTGGAAATAACAAAATAACATTCAAAAGTTTTATATTCGAAACGAGTTTTTAGAAACTGCTCTATCGAGTTTTAACAAAAGCAGCTAGTATTGATTGGTTGAAAGGCCTGAAAAATAATGAATGATGCTCAAACATAAAAGGAGATGGCAATCAAAGTGCATTACATCTGTGTTTGTGTTTTCTTTCGGTACTCTTTCTATTTCTAATTATTACGTAATTGATGCATGAAGATAATGACTTTTACAATAGTGGACAACATGCAAATTGGGTGAACACTCCCCCTGCTGAGCACCATGTTAAGATACCTCCGCCAAATAGTGCCGAAGTTAGTTCTGAATACGGTTGGGCGATGCCACCACCACCTCCACCACCAATGACAAGTAGTAGCGAAATGAGCTCTGCCGCTTTCTCTGGGCCCTATAAACCTGCCTTGCCGCCACCACACCCATCCCTAGCCCTCGGATTCAACAAGAACTCCTTTACTTATGATGATCTAGCGGCTGCAACCGGAGGATTTGCCCAGGTTAACCTATTAGGACAAGGTGGTTTTGGGTATGTTCACAAAGGAGTATTACCAAATGGCAAAGAGATAGCTGTAAAAAGTCTTAAATCTGGTAGTGGGCAAGGCGAGCGTGAATTCCAAGCAGAGGTTGAAATTATTAGCCGCGTCCATCACCGCCACCTTGTGTCCTTGGTTGGTTATTGTATAGCAGGAACTCAAAGGATGTTGGTTTACGAATTTGTACCCAATAATACCCTTGAGCACCATCTTCATGGTACACTTGATCTAAAGTATTCATCAAATAAATATATTAATTACTATTAGATGGTAATTTTGATCGTCATTGTAACACTTATATGAACATATTGCCAAATTTGCAGGAAAAGGTGTTGCAGTTATGGATTGGTCTTTAAGGATCCGAATTGCGTTAGGATCAGCCAAAGGTTTTGCTTATCTTCATGAAGATTGTAAGTAACATTTTCTCTCAACTATTTTTCTCTCCGGTCTCTTATATCATTTTCCTATACGAGTTCCGTTATATATTATGATTTTTTTTTACCGAAATACGATTTTAACGTATATCAATACATGAAATTTAGTAAGATTATGGAGCTAATCCACTGTGTATTAAATATATCGTTAAAATATTGTCAACTATAATTATTTACGTAACTCCAACAAAAAAATTTAACATCTAAAATCACAAAATATATTATTTTCCTATCTTAACGTTCAAATTAAATCTCTTCAATAATTTCTCTCTCAACAATTTTTTTTTGCTATGGCTAGGCCATCCTCGCATCATTCATAGAGACATCAAAGCTGCAAATATTCTACTTGATGATCATTATGAAGCCAAGGTATTTTAACTATTAATAAAAGAAACAATCTTATCTTTAGGATCCTATAACTTTGATTGATAGTTGATTCTAAATTGCAATCTAATCAGGTGGCAGATTTTGGATTGGCTAAGCTTTCTTCTGACAACTTTACTCATGTGTCAACGCGTATCATGGGAACATTTGGGTAATTTTTATCGAGCCCTATTTAAAATTACAGAAGCTACAAGCTAACTATTATTAGTAGATATTTTTATTTTTTAAAAAAATGTATATATGTGAAAAATATTGCAGATACTTGGCACCTGAGTATGCATCAAGTGGAAAGTTGACTGAGAAATCTGATATTTATTCATATGGTGTTATGCTCTTGGAATTAATAACTGGAAAACGCCCTGTGGATGATAGTGATGACGATACCTTGATTGATTGGGTAAGGATGGTTTTATTTCCTTTCAAAAAAATTATATGTTCCAATTTCTAGTTCATGCATTTTTCTATTTTTAAGGAGATGATATATGTTAATGTGTTAGGCATGCTTACTATTTGATGGACATGCAATTGTTCAATATTTTATTTTTTCGTGTTAACGTCATAATATTTCACGATCTTACTATCGGATACATGTAGCTTGCACAATATAACAAATTAATGCCCTGACAACCGTAGTCATCGCTGTCGGGCAAACCCCTGTGTAGGAATTAGTACAGACATTTAGAGGCATTGACAATACGTGAGGGACATTGTATTCTAGAGAGAGCAAGAGCCGAAGAGAATCTACCTTTGCCATGTAGCTATTCCATATATACTGAGGGAGAGAGAGCTATTTGAGCTTGGTAGTATGTGGGCCACTTGAACTTTAGCCATATCAATATACGATATTTGGACCTTAGGCATTGGGCTCAGTTGGAGATATTCCATGTCGTATCACTTTGGTTTTTAATTTGGTCTAAAATCTGGACAGAAAAAAAAAACCCACATACATAACCATAAGTAAGAGTAATGAGATTGACCATATTGTAGAATCTGCATTGATAATGTGTAAATTATGGGAAAAGTAATTTTATAGTATACTCCTTTCGTTCTAAATAATTTGATTATTGTTGATTTTTAAAAGTCAATTTAAGATATTTTTAAACTTAAAATTAAGATGACTCATTAAAAAATATGAAATAATAAAACTTATAACGAATTATACTTTTTAGATAGTTTATGATATTTCATCATTATATTGATTACAATTAAAATAATATATATGTCTGCAATTGATAGTGTAAATTATGGGAAAAGTAGCTTTATATTATATTCCCTCTGTTCCAAATTATTTAATTATTGTTGACTTTTGAAATTATATTTTAAACTCAAAATTTAGATGACTTATTAAAAATTACGAAATAATAAAACTTACAACGAATAATATTTTTTAGATAATTTACTATGACGCCCCCAAATTTTTGTACTTACTGCGACTGATTTGGTAATCACTATTCTCAATCAAAACATCTCCTACTTTATATCACAAGTAGTATCTTCATATATTTTTCAACACGTTCACTTTTACAAGACTAAAAGTTGTCTCACATTATATAAAAAAAATATTACATCATACCTCTCAGGACTCACAGACATTGCACTTGCTTACATACAAGCTGGCGCTATATCAAGGTATAATCTACAACAAGGGATTACATATTTTAGACCTTGAACTCAAATATAAAACTTAATACAATTCTATAACCTAATTACAACAAATCTAACTCTACACTATTTCAAAAATTAATATATAACTTAAATAACTAACTATCACAACTTTCATAACTCATCTTCAACTGGAAGGTGTTCTTACCCCAGTCTTACTACCCGACCCTTCGTTCCATTTTGCCCTAACTGAATTTTTTTATAAAGTAAGAGTTGTTGGTTTGCAAAAACATACATACATATAACCTAATTGATGTAACTCAACGAAAGTAAACATAAATCATATTTAATTTTTTTTACAACATCCAATCCCAGGATCTACCTTTATGCGATATTATTAATTCAAGAAGAAGAAGAAGATATTATACCTCTTGAAGATAATCCGCAATCACGAACTGATCTATAAGCGTTAATCCCTCGATCCTCCAAGATTCTTCAATTCTACCGATCAAATGCTAACTACTAGGGGTGCACACAAAATCGAAAAAAATCGAAAAATCGACCAGACCGAACCGAACCGCTACTATTTCAAACCAAAAAACATAAAACCGAAACAACCGAATACTATAAAACTAAAAAACCGAGACTAGTTCGGCCGGTTTGGTTTGACTTCTCAAAAAATCGAAACCGACCAAACCGACCGAACAATTAAAATTATAATATAATTCAATTTTATAAGTAGAAAAAATAATGAAAAGGAATTTGAGAACATAAAGAGTCCCTCCATCTTCTATCTCAATTTCTTTTTGTCCAGAAGTAGCTAGTTATGGAAAATAAGAAAACTCTTTCTGAATACCAATTATGATCATTCATGCATTGGTGTTGTCCTGTGTTGGAAATCTCATTTATATAACACTCCTAGAAATTAAGGTTATATGTGTGTGTGTGTGTGTGTATAGATATATATATTTGGAATGTAAAGTTACTTTTTACATTTTTTTTCCCTTTCTTCTCCTGCTGGAAATAGGAAAAACCCTGAGCAACAAATACTACTACATAAACTTGAGCAACGTATAACTAAGAGAGACAATAATAGCCACCGCGCACATTTGAGCAGCAAATTTGACAGCAATAAAGTAGTAATATTAGCTCCTCCAATTTATATCCTTACTAAAAAGTGATGAATATCATAGAAACTTTTAAATATTTATTTTATATAATTATATATTTATTATATGTCTTTATTATGACGAATTTGTAAAACTTCTATCCCAATCAGTAAGTTAGGTGATTTTCATTTTTCGGATTTAGAAAAATTCTATCCTAATTAGTAGTTATTGAGTTAGTGATTTATTAATTATTATAGAAAATTGACAATATAATGAATATCAAATTATCAATTACGGAACCGAATAAACCGACCGATTTAACCCAAATCGAATAAACCGATAACCGATTACGATGTAAAAATTTGGGCGATTTTGATTTTTCATTTTTTATAACCGACTTAAATGGTTTGGTTATTTTTTTTCCCCAAAAAATCGACCAAACCGACCGTGTGCACTCCTACTAACTACTCAGTGTGGGTAGCGCTTTAAAGGTGATCTACCAAGATGATATATATTGTAGAAGTAGATTTAGGTTCTTTTAGAGCTTGAGTGACTAACCCTAATTCTCTCCCTCTTTCTAACTCCGTAGATTGAAAAGAATTATGAAGTATTCTTAAGACTTGTGAATTGAGTATCAACCCTCATCTATAATAAGACCCCTCTTATTTATAGACTTGTTTCACTCTCCTAAACTCTTTAAGGATAGGGTTTTAATTTAATTTTCAATCTAATTAGAAACTAAATTAATTATTATATTTAATCTAATTCCTAAACCATTTATGAACTAAATTAATTATAATAATAATACTTCTTATTAATTAATTCCTAAACATTTTAGGAACTAAATAATAATAATAATAATACTCCTCTTATTAATTTATAATTAGTATTTTTAAAATACTTAATTATAAATATTAAGCTATTTAATTTATTATATCATCATAGTATAAATTAAATATACTTAATTTATTATTACTATTAAGCTATCTACTTTTAAAATAAATATTTCTCTTTTATGGTATGACCCTTTAGGTTCAATATTATACCGGTTATAGAATAAATAAATTAGAACCATTATAATATTATTTATCATGAATTAAACTTCTTTAATTCAAAATAAACAAATATATTTTTTCAACAATAAGAGTAACACCTCTCAGTAAGTTACAACTTTTTGGATAATATGAAATTAACGTTTAATCACAAAGAACTTATTCTGTAAATAGTTACCGTACAATTAAATCCTCCTACTATATAATGTCTCGATCAAATATAAGACATGAAATTACTGTTAAATCTTATTTTATTTGATCATATATATTTCAATTCTCAAATGCAAAACTTTAATTAATGTAAATTAGAAACTCTTTTCTAATTTCTATTTTTCCTTGGCCAATGATTTCTGAGTTGTCATTTATCAAATCGCATAGGACATTTTCTCCCTTATTGAAAGTGATAGATCATTTGTTGATTAATTACCTACCTCCATGTACACTTTATTATACCAAAACATATCATTTGATATACCAAAGAGTCTTAAGAAATATAACAAAGTATAACTCAGAATACATAAGGTACTATGATGATTTCAAGTCCAAGGATCACATGCATGTACCACTATCACTTTAGGAACTTCTATTGACAGACAAGTAAAACTTCATTAGGTGTTTTTTTAAGCTAATTACATTCAGTGAACTTATTCTCCAATAAGCACCGAGATACTTGTTTTAATGTCTTCACACAAATGATTATGAGATCAATCATTATCTTTGAAAGAGCAAGCATAGTATGTACTAATCTATCTGAATTCACTAACCCCACATTAGTGATCCTATGATTAGGAATATTTTAATTTTGAGCTATCTAGAATTTAGATCTCATTAGCATGATCAACATCATTATTCAAAAAGTATTGCTAAAAAACCTATGGGTTTATCCAATAATTAATTATACTAATTAAACATAAACAATAAGAGCCTTTAATTAACTTAAATTTTTTTTATTAATAAATTAAATAAGATTACAAATTAAATGTTATCACATAAAATATGATTTTGCCTTGAGGGCATACTACTTTCAAAAGTAAGCATTCAATTGCTCTGGAAGTTTTACGATTTTCAAGAAGATAATTTATGAAAGAAAAAGAAAACTCTAAAACATGTCAATATTATTGAATTAATTTCTATAATAAAATCCTAAATCACAATGATTTAACAATATTACCAATTGAACATTTCGAGACTTGGACATAAAAAGTGTTATGAACTGACATTCTTTTAGCTGTTCAACCTGGCCTCGAGGGACTTCAAGAGTTTCAATTCAAAGGATTATCATATTAGGTATCAAAATACTTTCGATAATTCTACTATCATCAGAGTAACTAAGTGGTCATACAAACCAAGCACTTTCTTTTCGGTGTTGATCAACGATCACACAGATTGAGAACTTTTTCTTTTTGGTGTTTAGCAGTCACACAGACCGAGAACTCTTTCGAAATACTATAGGTGATCAACCTAATAGCATTTCTGTTACGTGTAACATAGTTATATTGTTATTCAATAATGTATTGTTGGCGTCCTAACATGCTCACAACAATTTCCCTAATAAATTAGCGTTGTTCATCTAAGTTATAAGTATTCAAAAATAAAATAGCTTAATCAATTGAGTTTAGCCGAACAAAATTGCTTTAACTTCTAATACAATAATCATTAATTGATCAACTTAGGTTGAATGCAAGTGGCCTTAACTCCTAAATCAATTAACATAACAATATCATCATGCCTTCAAATCAAGACAATGATAACCAACACAAGCATCAAAATTCTTTGAATCAATTAAAAAAATAATTATGCTGCGACAGGCAAAAATTAATTACAAATGCACGTAATACGAAAACTTGCCTGAATTCAAATTTTGTTCTTCGTTCACCTTACTCACTTCTTTCTCGGATTACCTACAACGTTATGAAATATTAAAATATTAATTTTCTTGAAAAATTATGCGTTACTGCTAATAACTTTTCTTAAGCTATTTTCGAGATTATTTATTATTTTTAACTCGTTTTTGAGTGCGCTTTCACTCTCTTTTTACACTTTCACTTTCTAATATTATTTATCTAAAACTTAAGCTCAACAACTCAGTTTTAATTCATATTTACTGGTAAATTTTATTACACAATTTTAACTTACTTTAAACAACTTTTTTTATTCTAACATCTTCCATCATTACCCCTTAGGGATTTTATTTTGTAAACTCCTTTTTACCAAAGTTAGATATATCTATTTAGGATTTTTTGTAAATTTTCCAGATTTTTTATTTATTATGTTTACTATTTATTTCATAGCCATTTCTGCTCAATATTTCAAACATTCTAGTAATTCGAATACATGTTAAAAAATTCTGAATTTTTTACAACACCTTACATTCACCTTATAGAGGCTAGGTTTAAATCTTAAACCTTAGATCATTAACAAAGATCAAGTTATTCTAGTTTTAATTTTCTGAATTTCAAAACTGTAAAATTCATAATTAATTCTCTACAACTCCAATTGAGCTCAATTTTGGACATGAGCCTCGCTACACTATCAGGTACCTTTAATATAATTTTCAGATCCATCCAAGCTATCTATATCCAAAACCAGGCCCAAAGTAAGTAGGTTTATCCCACTGACCAGTCTCCTTGTATGATTTTTAATTTAAAATCTAGAAAGAGATAGGTTCTTAAATTTTTACAATAACTAGAGAACTTCCAGAGATACAAAATACTAAAATTTCAAGTTCTAAATCATTATGGATTGGGAGTTATAGTTTTTACAAAAATATGACAGAAACTAGGGTAACCTAGCTTAATTTAGCCTTTCCATCCTTGTTTCCTTCATGTTTTTTGTTCTTCGTTTGAGTTCCATGAGCACATATCATTAGAGGTATTCAAATTAGGCTTAGTCATGACAAGAGTTCTATAAATTTCAAAGAAAAGAATTTATAAAAAAAATTAAGGATTAAAGGTATAGTTAGGGTTTCCCTTTCCTAGTTTGACTCATAGCTTTTCTCTAGTTGTTTCTTTACTCCAAACCTCCAAGATTTTCTTCTCTTTATCTTCTTATGGCCCAAGGAGCTCTCTCTCTCTCTTTGAGTCGAAATTATAGGGTATGGGGTAGTATTCTTGCTCCCCCTTTTCTTATATCATAAAACTAGTTTGATTTCTTCAATTTTTACCCTTTGACTTGTTAATTGTGGTCAAACCTCATTTTTTTTCTTATTTGCAAGTCTTAGCCCTACCAAATGAATGGCTAACAAGTAATCCACCACCACTAATTACTTGGATTAACAAACAAAGCATGCTTAGGATTTAATTAAATAGGATTTACATGGCTTGTTAATTGTGGTCAAACCTCTTTTTTTTCTTATTTGCAAGTCTTAGCCCTACCAAATGAATGGCTAACAAGTGATCCACCACCACTAATTACTTGGATTAACAAACAAAGCATGCATAGGATTTAATTAAATAGGATTTACATAGCTACTTTTTGTTTATGGCGA